>JBBPOL010000105.1:0-21120 GCA_038091435.1 Leccinum variabile | reverse complement strand
CGGGTTAATTCTGACGGTCGCAGCAAGGGATGTAAAATAGGGTCAAATAGGCTTGAGCCAATTGAACGTCGTGACATGACTCGGGTCAGTCTGTCACTCGATATGTCACATCTGCCAGTGTCGCCGTTCGAGCGGTGTTACCAGCAGCATCAGAATGCTTCTTGCTCAGCTATCCATCACTCTAGAGAGCATAGCCGTCGACGAACTGCCATCGTGACCAGAGGGCGAAATGATCGTCGCAGCACACGGTGTTCTTGGACGTGCTCAACGGCGTACACCCTTCGTTTCCAAATGACTTGATGCATGTCGAAGTTGCACGGTGGCATGACGATGAACAAGTAAGCAGTGGCTAGCACGAAAACCAAGGATTCAAGTGTCGGTGAGGCCACAAAGGCTGTTCCAAACGTTTCCGATTGGGAGAACTGGTAGAGCGTAGCTCGACTCCAATTTTACCCTACTTCACCGTAAAATTCCGTATTTAACCTGTAGATTAGCGTAAATTTCGCCCGCTGTTAATTAGCGTAGATTGACGTAGGTCAAATAGACATTGGAGAGGTAGTGGGGTAAATTTACATGTAAATTTCGACGGAATTCCTATTTAACTGAACACTACTACGCAGTGAGCGCGTCTGTACATACGATTACTTAGTTGTCGACTACCGCCGTGTAACGCGCCGCAAAACTTGCGGGCTATGAAAACGACCGCAGTGTGGCTCTTCTTTGCGCTAGAAATGAACCCACGGCGACGACACGTGGTGGGCCGCTTTGACCTTTGCCGCATGTCCACACAGGGACAATAACCTTGTGGAACTTTCCAAATGTGGAAGTGGTTGTCTGTGGGTATTTAAGTCGAACCCTGCAGTTCAACTGGACACCACACCTCGTTTCCAACACCCTCCATGTCGTCCAAGAAACAACAACGCGAACAGAAAATCATCCGGGCTGCCATGCGTGCCGGCCTCAGCAAGTCCAACCCTTCTGACAGGGTTAGGAACCCTGCAGAAGACGCCCAGCCCACTCTCATCTTAGATGCTCGAATGGAGGTCGATGAAAAGCAATCAAACCCCGTCCCTGCGGACGCGAACTACTGCGACTTCTGCGGCACCAACGCTCCGTGTCTGCATAGGTGCGACAGCTGCGGGGCAAAGGTTTGCCAGCAGACTGGTGCTGGCGGAGAAGGGTGCTTGCTGGGCGGCGGTACCACAGGTCGTCAGGCGACCAAATGCCCCCAATGCGTGCGATTGAAGAAGCACGACGAGGGTGAAATCGCCAAAGAGGTGCGCGTTTCATTAACCCGCACTGACCGTCACTGACTCACCGCTGAACGTTCCAACAGTGCGTTTCCTCCGCCCTCGCTGGCCGAAGGCATTCGAAGATCACATGGCCCCTTGTCGCCCTCAGCATCGACGGCGGTAATCCGAACGACGATGTCAGCGACCAAATGCTGCGCATGGAACTTAGCCATGCATACTCCGCGCAGTTAGCAAACGTGAGTTTTATTTTGAAACCTGCACCGGCGTCGTAACGCTCATCGATATCTGTATTTCAGCTGGTCACAGCGCGTGTCACCCTGCGAGCAGGCGGTTCGAACGCTGCTCTGCAAGGGCTGCGCAACACTGTGCAATTTGTGGGCCAGTCACGGCAAATCCACTTTCCGGCAAACGTGATGGCCGTGTTGCGGACGTCCTGCGACCCAGTCACGGGTGCGCTCAAGTATGGGATGCAAGCCGAAGGTGCTGTGCATTCCCACCTGGGTGATGTCGTTCGCGCTTTCCTTGGAGACGATCTCCTCCACGAGATGGAAAGCGCGAACTCCATCGCTTGCTCGTCAAGCGACCCAGAGAACGGTTTCTTTCTGGAGTCGCGGTCTTCGCGCGGGGGCTGGCGCGGGTTATTCCTCGCTGTTTCAAACCCGTCGTTCGAAGAGGAGAAGCAGGCCGGCGAAGCTGTTCGTCTGGTTCAAAGGTGAGGGTCTAAAACGTAATAACTCAGTTGAAAACTCACTCAAGTGCCTTGTAGCAACGCATTCGACTTCGTTGCGTGGTTCTTTGAGAAGGAATCTGTTGCCATGGAGTCGCGCTACTTCATCTCGACCATGTTGCGCACGTTGGCGATTGACAACCCGACGCCAACAGGCCAAGGTCGCCCCAGCATCTGGGCGGCATTCGCGAAGGCGGTCGCTGCGACTCCAGCGCTGGTTCAACAAGGGCCGATGTTCCTCGCCTTTCGCGAGCGCCGAACGTCCGATGGCCCGCAAGGAGACTCCGTTTTGTGTCGACGGACGGCCGTGCACTCGCCCCCCTTCACTGCGTGGGGGCTTCCCTTCCGAGTCTGCGGAAAGGGCTGCTCAGTGAACGCTTCGCGGTTCGCCGTCAGAACTGAGAAGGACGGGTGCGCGCGCACCAGTTGCTTTGCATGCGGCTGGAAGTCTTGCAAGGTACGCCGTCAGGACATCAGCAGCATCCATCCAATCGCAGAAGGCAACGAGGCTGTGTTTTGGCACGCTTTCCCGGTCCCACCTCACGTGGACAATGCGTTCGTATCTCTCACCGATCAGCGCCGTACATAGCCGCGTCGTTAGTTTGTCGTCTTTTTTTTTGTCTTCTTCTTCTTTCTACTTAGAGGGCGACGAAACCGGTTGCCCAATAGTTTACATACGTGATACGCTGTGGGAAGTAAACCGTACATACGTTCGTAGTGTTTTCGTTTGAATTTCAGTTGTACTCTCGCCGTTTTCGATCCCAATTCCAGTGCATCTTGAACTCGCTGTTTCAAATACGCGACTTGGTATGTGAATTCCGTTGACAAACTATTGTAGCGGCGCACGTTTGCACTCTGAATCCGCAGTGCAACTATGGTGACTCATCTGTTTAAACTCGTCGTTTACAATTTGTACACGCGACTGCTACTTGTACAACAAAAAACGATTGATAAATTAATCCTCATCAATCTCCATGTCATCTATCACCGTCTTTTTGGAGGTTCGTTGTCCGTACGCGGCACAATGTTGGACGCTTTCCTTTTCCCGATTTCGTCAGGCTCTTCACAATGTAATCCACGTAGCATGTTCCTTCTCTAAGCCACCTCGAAAACAGCGAAACTCTGTGTGAACGGGAACACATCGAATACAAATAACTCCAGCTTAGAGTCGTTAGAAGTTACACTGACCTTGCGCTTGGCACTGCATGCCGCCTCCATTCGTCTCAGATACGCTTGTTCCTCGAAAACAGCGAAACTCTGTGTGAACGGGAACACATCGAATACAAATAACTCCAACTTAGAGTCGTTAGAAGTTACACTGACCTTGCGCTTGGCACTGCATGCCGCCTCCATTCGTCTCAGATACGCTTGTTCCTCGAGCTCCCTGGCTTCCCCTTCGTATTCATGTTGAATTTCGACCATCCTTGCCTGCACCTCCTGGAGCTGATCACGGCGTGCTTTCCAGGTGGTCACTGCTCATCGTCAGCTGACCTTCATCCTCGCAGTTCGTTAGGCAAACGTACCCAGGTTAGATTGGGGGAAGAAAAATTTCCCGCGTGGATGCCACTTCTCTGTTTCTCTTCAGTGCGCTGTTTCAATAGGTTGCGTGTAGAAACGTACTTGTGGTGACCATAGCGGAGGTACTGCGAAACATGACCGCGTTCCGCAGTGGGTCCGTGCTGTCGATGGGAACCAGTCGCCTGTTACAAAGAATCAACCAACGACCGTGAGAAGAACCAGTGTGGCTTACCTCCCGTCCCAACATTGCTCGCACAGCCTCAAAGAAATGTCGTCGCAGAATGTTTGCGTTTTCCTCTTCAGATTACAGCCCTAAAACAAAAACACACAGGGCGGTTGGTTGAGAATAGGTTTAGTTCGTGGCATTGAGAACCGAAGACGAACAGGGCGTAGACCACCTCAGACATGTCTTCGGGGCAGTCGGGGAAACCCTCGGGTTGGAGGTTGCCGCGGGCTGCTTTCCAGATGTAACTGGCTCTCTGCTTCATCAGGATTGACCAAAAGACCGGGCAGGTCTTGCTGAGCGTAATTAGATCGTTCGTGTCCACGTATTGAACGATCTGTATGGAAACGGTTATTACGCGGCGAGCTCATGGCAAACAGCCTTACCACATGGAACAGGTCTGGATGCTCGACGAGCAGAGCCTCTTTGACAGGTTTTGCTTCAGCTTTCTTCGTTTTCTTCACTGCGCGAGCCATGGTAGTCGTATGGAAAGAAGAGCAGGGCACGATATGCACGGGGCTTTTTATAATTTCGCTTAACCTCTCGGCGTGGAGTCCCGGCATTTGTGGACAACGGCGTCAAAACGTCGGCCGGGTGGACGCAGGCACAAAGCACACCCAAGTCTACGTTGCTATAACAAGGCGTGAGTGGGAGGGTCGCCACGCGTGCGGTCGACTACTGAGTAGCTAAGAGACCGCACTAGATCTACAAACGGTGCACGGTGGGGAAGCCTTGGGCGCAACTTGTCGGCGCTGACGATCCATATGGAGACGTTCATGGTTGTGCCGGTCCATTGTTCTTCCCCTCACTGCCAATCTCGGTAATTTCCGCACCGCCACGAAACCGTCACAAGCCAAACCCTCAACCTCGTCGTCAGCCCGTGAGTAAACATAATTACATACGGCAACCAGACTCTCTGACTGGAAGGCCTTCAAGATATCATGGAAACGCCTCCAAAGGAAAAGAACGCTGTGCTCCTGCCACCTGATACGGTGGCGATCAGCCGTCAGACCTCACAAGCAGCCTACCTCACTGGAGGCCTGGGAGGTGGACGCCTAGCTATTCTCACCGACCTCGCGAGAGTTCTACAGGTTCCATTTAACGGCCTGATGGCCTGCATCAACGAAACACCTTCCGCGGACCTGGAGAAAGCTTGCGACGCAATCGTGGGCGACGTGGATGGCGCCCTGTTTTGTAACAAGCAGACGGGTCAAATTCAGTGGAAAGGTTTCCCTTCGCCACCTTCGAGTTCCAGCCTCAATGAAGAGAAAACCTTCAGGCCCCTCGTTGACGTTTTCAAGACAGTTTTCGCCAACGTGCAGGGTTGCGGGCTGGAGTTGGTGATGAACGGACACGCCGTACCGCGCTCAGAACGTGGAAGTAGCTCACGCCCAGATGCGTTCCTCCTACGTTCGCGAAACCGGGCTGTGACGCCCACCTACCACTGGACCGACGTTGCGGTTCCCTTTGAATTCAAGAAGGGCATGAACGCCCGAGATGCGCACGACGTAAGTCAAACTTTCCCTTATATACGGCGTCGGCGCTCATAGGTTTCCGTAGAACCAAGAGAAGATCATCTGGAGTCTCCACTGCATCATGCGAGAGGACCCATGCCGGCGGTTCGCATTCGGAATAACCATCGAGAACACCAACCTACGACTCTGGCTCAGCAACCGTGCCTTTCTCGCCGTGTCGCAGCCAATCAACTTTCTCCAGGTACGTCAACGATCTGCTTGATACACACAGGTGGAATCTGACTCCGCGAGAGTAGGAGATCGAGCGAACGATACGCCTCTTCACCTCCCTCACATGGGCGTCCGTGGCCTCAGACATGGAAGGGCTGGGTTGGGACCCCACGGTCAAGCGGTTAGGGGACCGGCCAGATAGCTGGCAGTATGAATTCAAGGTGGGGGATGAAACGTTTACGACGACAAAGGCCCTCGCGACGTACGGCGCAGATTCCTTGGTTGGTCGGGCAACCCGGGTTTACGCAGCGAAGGACTCCCAAGGCAACACAGTTGCCGTCAAAGACTCCTGGCGAGATGCCGATCGCAAACCGGAGGGCGAAATCTTGGGAGATATCTTCAAATCTTGCGACACAAAGCTAAAGAAGGAGGAAGCTGACGAAGCAAAGAAAGCCTTCGTTCAAATCAAACTATACGGCGACGTCTACGTTTCCGATAGAAGAGACGAGACTAGCAATCCGATGAAGGGCATGCAGGACGTTCCTGTCATCTGGGAAAACATCCAGCTGGGACCCGTCACAACTAAATCAGCGAATGTGTCGGGCGTCGACAACCTTACGGAACTGGGTCGTGTGATAAGGAACACGGGCATTCCACGCAGGGTGCATGCGCGCACCGTTTTCTCTGACGTCGGCGTCGCTCTTCACGACATAACTGACCTCAAAACATACTTGTCCACTTTAAAAGACGCAGCCAGGGGTAAGGCAATCGACCAGCTTTCCTGGTGGACAGCGGCTTACGTATCCACCAGCCCTATATCTTTTGCACAGGGCGGGCTGGGTGCATCGGGACTTTAGCGGCGGCAACGTGATACGCACAAGCGATCGCGGTAAGCTCGGAGATTTCGAATATGCGAAAGAGGTGGATTCTGGTGATATGTCCCATGACGTTCGAACGGTAAGAGGTTTGCAAAGCCCCCCCCCCCCTCCGCTTTTCTTGCTAACCTTTCAACAGGGAACTTTGAAGTTCATGGCTGTTGAAGTGGAAGCTCACCTCTACCTCTTCCGGAGAGGCACTTCAAGGCCGAAAACACTGCCGGTTTTTCGCGTGAATTTCATCCACGACTTCGAATCCGTATGGTGGGCCTTTGCATGGGTGTTGTTTTATCACAGGGACAAGAACTCAGATGAAAAGGAGAACGCCAAATGGCAGCACCAAGAATTGAAGAGGGCGTTTCCCGGTTGCATGGGAAGTTGCTCGCGACGCGACTTCTTCACAAACCCATTCGCCTTGCAACAAGCCAGCCTGACGCTTTGTGGCACATGCAGGCCGCTGTCGGTTGACCTTCAGTCGTTTGCGGACGCCCTGTCCGAGCATTATATATTCGCAGAAAGTTCGTTACCGGAGATCGAGGCTACCCCTGAGCTTCTTGAGGCGTTGTATGAGAAGGTTTCAACCATCCTCCAGCATGCAGTGGACCGCGCAACCAACGTCGAACTGTGCCCCGTGGGTGAAATGTTGGTTTCCAAGAGGTCAAGAGACTCAGAGGAATCGCTAACGGGCCCGGTGAAGAAGAAAGCGCATCGTTGCTGACGTCGACCGTCGTTGTAATTAGTGCCAATGGACACCCGTGATCATGTGACGCTTATGCAATATATTTATAGTTATTTATCGAGCCTGCTTTTAGCCTCCACTTCTTGTTCTCTCCAACCCTTCAGGCAGTTACGACCACCACCGTCAGGTGGAATTCAGTTCGAGTCATTGAACTTCGTTAGCAGCCCACTGCAATGTGCGCGTGTGGCCGGCTGCCAAGCCGCGTCATTTGCACTCAGGTCACTGGGTGGCACACGTCAGTCGCGTCGCGTTCCCTTCTCCCAGATCCGGGACGCGACTGGACATCGCGCGGCGGCTGGCTGCCAAGTCAGCCGTTCCGAATCTGGGTCACCAGACGAGCCGCGCACCACACCCACCGTTCCAGAGCAGTGGGTCGTGGCACGTCTATGCGACAATCGCGCGTCGTCTCCTCTCCAACGTGTTGGAGGGTTGCTCCTGCGCCGTATGGCATGGGATGGGACGGCGTCGCACCAGGTGCGTTGTTGGCTGTCAAGCTAGCTACGGCAGGATCCAGGTAACTGGGTGGCGCGCCTTGCGGGCTGCGTGTGTGACTGGCTGTCAAGCCAGTCATATGCATCCAGGTCACTGGGTGCCACGCGCTGGTGCCCGCACCTCCTATACGCGCGTGACTGGCTGTCAAGCTGGCCAACTACGTCCAGGAAACTGGGCGTCGCGGTCTCATCTGTCTCGTAACGCAGAACAAGGGCCGACCTTGGCACGGTTTTGCACTACGGCGGGACGGAATGACCCAATTCGCACTGCGCCTTCGGACCAACTATCCGGTTCAACGCCCATCTCCCCCACGCGTTGAGCCTAATCCCGGATGGGCGTTCACATCGAGCCGTTATGTAAATCGGAGTGAGACATGGCAAATAAACTGGTCGTTTTGCATTTTTAACAGGTTTGATGTTTTCTGAGTGTGTGCGACAACACCCTTTGCGATTGAAAGCTAACTCGCCTGGATTATGACAACATTTACTGGGTCATGACGAACCCACTCCTACTATGGGGCGTCGCGCGCTCACACTAGGCGGTTGGCAGAAATGCTAGGGCCGTACAAATGCGTGAAGCATGACGTTCGGGGACTTTGTGATGATGCAGCAAGCAGCGATACTCTTGCAAAATGAACTGGCCACAAAACCCAGTTCAATGGGCATCGAATAACCTAGCACGCTCGGGAGGAAGACTTGAAGGAAGAAGTTGAACCTTTCGTTTAGTTGAGGGACGACGTCCACGAAATGCCACACGTAGTTGACTTTCGGTCCTACCCTCTCGCAAACGTATTACATCTACTGAATTAGTGACTTTTGACGTAGTAATCGCACGCGGTTGGTTGTTACAGTGCAGACTTCAAGTTAAGTGAGGGAACAACTGAAAATTCAAGGTTAGTTTGTCAACGAAACTAGAAGCACTGGAATTCGCATCGAAGACACAGAAAAACGGTGGGAGTGCAACTAAAATTCTAACGAAGACAACTACGATTGTATGTATTGTTTACTTCACACTACTGGGCAACCCGTTGCGTCGCCCTCACGAAAACTGACGCAAGAGCTGGGGATGGGGGGTAACTATGCCAGAACACATTCGGGACTGTGCTGTTTGGACAGGTTAGGAGTTGCTCGACGTCCTTAGTCTTCACCCACGCCGACTTCCACCCACAGAGTCTGCAAGTCATTTTAATCGCTGATCCCTGGCTCCTGACGTAAAAGTCGCCGACGGTGGGGTTGCAGCCCTCCGTTCCACACGCCTGGAATTCTACGCCCCAGGGTCTGTAAGGCGGGGCGTGGAGCGCGATCTCTCTTGCTTGCACCGTCGCAGATCCCCGCTCCCTGTATATAACCACGACGCTGTTGACCTCCAAAAGATTCGGGTCGTGCGATACAACCTGGAGGATTGCGTCCCAAATGTCAGCAGTCTTGTCGATTGCGATACTCTCGACGACGCGTCCCAGCAGCCTGGTTACTTGGCTGGGTATGGTCGACGAACCTCCGAATCCGAGGATGAAGTCGAATGTTCCCCTTTGTTGTTTCTTCGTCATTCACCTTCCGGAAGGACGCAAGGGGAACGCTTACCGACGAACCAGGGTTTGCAGGTCGTCGAACCCGTGCTTGACACGCATGGCAGGGCCGCATGTGGATAGAAGTAACCCTCTCCAGCCACCTCGATACGCTGGAGAGGCATCGTAGTAGGAGCCACTGGCAATCGGATTCGTGTCGTCACCAGACGGTCTCGCTCTCTTAGCTGTCTCGTGCAGCTTCTGAATGAACGAGGTGCCGGCAAATTCTTCC
Organism: Leccinum variabile; assembly: GCA_038091435.1. NCBI lineage: Eukaryota > Fungi > Basidiomycota > Agaricomycetes > Boletales > Boletaceae > Leccinum > Leccinum variabile. The sequence continues at coordinate 11,812 of JBBPOL010000105.1, read as the reverse complement.
AGCACCTCGCTCGCCGGCGCTGTCCGCGATGACGTTGTCCCACCAGCCCATTGCAGACCCCCTGTGTGAGTGTCGGAGTGGGTGTCGAACACCACGAAGGTGTTCGCAGGCACGTTCGACTTGATGGAGAGGTCGAGGAATTCTGCGCCGGTAAGCATTTCCTTCAATGCGACCTTTTGACCGCTTGCTCTCAGCGTGATATTGACGATGTGTAGCTGGCCTCGCCCGAAAAAGTAAGCAACGAGAGGTGGGGATTAAGAAGTCAGCTTACGTTCCTTGCGTCGTGAACGTAATGTTGTTTGAGCCCAAGTTGCATGGTGTCGCGTACGTAGGTTTCCAATGTTGAGTATAGCTGCATGGAAACCAGCAGAAGAGGCCACGTTAACTTGGCATGCCGCTTGCTACCATAACCGATGAAACCGTACTGTAGAGTTGTTTCGGTAAGAATCCCGAGGGTGTGGTTGCATGGCGTACCGGTAAAGTTGCAAGCTTGTTATTCTTCTTACAATGGCTCTGTGTGCATGAAATACACCGAAATGGGTCGCCATCCTGGACCGTCCCAATGTAGATGCAACCTGGACTTGCTATGTCCACCTGTTCGCAGATGCACGCGCTGCAGTCGACGCAAATCCGGGGCGGCTTTTCCATGTGGTTGCTGCAGATGTTGCAGTACTTGCGGTTCACCTTGAGCAGGCCGCCTGCGTGGGGGGGGGGGGGATATACGCTGCCGTTCAGAATTTGGTCGATGGCGGAACACAGCCGTTGAAACGAACCATAAGGTGAATTCGGCGCGTCTATTGCTTCAATTCGTGCGTAAGGTGCCCGTGTAACTCGCCACTTGATGGACGTAGAAGAGGTTGCTTTCGGCATGGTTTGAGATGAGGGAAGGTATGCGAGGCGTTAGAACGTAAAGGCTACGATTTTTAAACCCTCGACCACAACGGACCACGTGCCAGTGAGTGATTCGGCAAAGCAACCACTCGGCTAGGTCCACAACCGGCTGCTTTGACCGTGGAAACGCCCAAAGGCCCCAAATAACCCACCGCTTGGCTAGGTCCACAATAATTGTCAAGAAGTACGGAACGGGCCGGTGACCTTGCACCAAGTTCCACGACGGGTGATCCGGGTGTATTAGGTAGCGACTAACCCTGCAAAGTGTTACTTCATAGGGTGTACGGTTGCGTCTGTTGTCTCCAATGGCCTTTTCATCTTCGTCCCATGCTCTTGGTAATTGAAGCAGCGCCTAAGCTATTTGACGTTTCAACCGACTGACTCATCGGCGTTCCTGGCTTTAGCTGAACCGTTGTATATTATAGTAACAGGTTGTCGTTCGAATATAACTTTTAAGCCTTTTAAGTCCGACAGTCGCGTCAGTATAGAAATATGTAAGCAGTCAACGGGAACACGTCGTAAACAGTACTAGCCTCGTAGGCAATTTCGGTAAACAACTACAGATATATTGCATAAGCGTAACACATGATCACGTGTGTCGATTGACACTAGAGTTAACGATGCGCTTTCTTCTCCACCGGGCCCGTCCCCAGCTGGTCATCAGTTCTAGACCTCTTGGAAACCAAAATATCGGCCACAGAGCACAGTTCGACGTCACTTGCGAGGTCCACTGCGTGCTGAAGGGTGGTTGAAACCGCCCCATACGCCGACTCAAGAAGCTCAGGGCTAGCATCAATCTTCGGGTGCGATATCTCTGCGAGTCTATAATGATCGTGCAGGGCTGTCCTTATCGACCAAAAGTCATCAACCAGCGGCTGGCATGCGTCACAAAGCGTGCTGCAGGCTTTGTCCAGGGTGTCTAAGCTGGTGAAGAACACGTGTCGTGTCAGCACCTCCATCCAACCGGGGAACGCTGTCTTGTATGCATTGTGCTGCAGTTCGGCCTTCTGCTTGTCATTTGAGGTCTTGTCCGTGTGATAAAACAACACCCATGCAAAGGCCCACCATACGGATTCGAAGTCGTGGAGGAAATTCGCGCGAAAAACCGCTCGTCCTACTGGCCTCCTTGTGGCCGTGGAGAACAGGTACGCGTGTGCGTCCACTTCTACAGCCATGAAATCCATTGTTCCCTGTTGAAAGGTTAGCAAGAAGACGGGCGGCTTTGCAAACCTCTTACCGTTCGAACCTCGTGGGCAAGATCACCAGAATCCACCTTTTTCGCATACTCGAAATCTCCGAGTTTACCACGACCGCTGACGCGTATCACATTGCCGCCGCTAAAGTCCCGATGCACCCAGCCTGCCCTGTGCAAAAGATATAGGGCTGATGGGTATGTGAGCCACTGTCCACCAGGAAAGTTGGTCCATTGCCTCACCCTTGGCTGCGTCATTTAAAGTGGACAAGTATGTTTTGAGATTGGTTATCTGCTGAAGAGAGACGCCGACGTCAGAAAAAACGGTGCGCGTATGCACCCTACGCGGAACGCCCGTGGTCCTTAGCACAAGCTCCGGGGTTAGAGATTGCACCCCGCTGCTCTTAGGGACGCCCCCGATGCTCGACTGATATGTGGATTTCCTCTTGAGGGCTTGTTCCGGGAAGATTTTATGCCACAGGACGTCCGTCGTGCCCATCATCGGATCGCCCGTCTCGTCTCTTCTTCTATCGGAAACGTACACGTCGCCGTACAACTTGATTTGAACGAAGGCTTTCTTTGCTTCGTCGGCTTCCTCCTTGGTTAGCTTTCGGTCGCAAGATTTCAAGATATCTTCCAGGGTTTCGCCCTCCGGTTGGCGATCGACATCTCGCCAGGAATCTTTGACGGCAACTGTATTGCCTTTAGAGTCCTTTGCCTCGTAAACCCGGGTTGCCCGACCAACCAAGGAGTCTGCGCCGTACGTCGCGAGGGGCCTTGTCGTCGTAAACGTTTCATCCCCCACCTTGAATTCGTACTGCCAGTCAGGCCGAAGCCCTAACCGCTTGACCGTGGGGTCCCAACCCAGCCCTTCCATGTCTGAGGCCACGGACGCCCATGCCAGGAAGGTGAAGAGGCGTATCGTTCGCTCGACCTCCTACTCTCGCGGAGTTAGATTCCACTTGTGTACGTAACTCAGGTCGTTGACGTACCTGGACAAAGTTGATTGGCTGCGACGCGGCGAGAAACGCACGGTTGCTGAGCCAGAGTCGTAGGTTGCTGTCCTCGATGGAAATTGCGAACGCAAATCGCCGGCAGGGATCCTCTCGCATAATGCAGTGGAGATTCCAGATGGTCTTCTGTTCGTTCTACGGAAACCTATAAGCGTCGACGGTGATAATGTCAGGTTTGACTTACGTCGTGCGTATCTCGGTCATCCTTCTTGAATTCAAAGGGCACCACAACGTCGTTCCAGTGGATTTGGGGTTCCATAGCCCTGCTTCGCGAACGTATGAGGAGTGCATCTGGGCGTGACATACATCCACGTTCGGAGAGGGGACTAATGTGTCCGTTCATCACGAACTGCAGCCCACAACCCTGCACGTTGGCGAAAACTTTTTCAAAAAAGTCAACGAGGGGCCTGAAGACCTTGTCTTCGTTCAACGGGGTCTTCGAAGGCGCGCGAGGGAAACCTTTCCACCGAATTTGACCCGTCTCCTTGTCAAACAGGTCCGCGTCACCCATTATTGCGTCGCAAGCTTTCTCCACGTCCACGGAAGGTGTTTCGTTGATACACGCCATCAAGCCATCCAATGGAACGATTAGAATCTTTCTGAGGTCGGTGATAACAGCCGCGCGACTCTTGTCCAGTCTTCCACCCTGGTAGTCTCCATCTGAGGTGCAGCGTTGGATCGACACCGTATCAGGTGGCAGGAGCAAAGCGGAATCTTTCCTTGGAGGAGTTTTCAGTTCGTTGTTGTTGTTTTCCATGATATCTTGAAGGCCTGACAGTCAGAAAGTCTCGTTACCGTTTGTTGTTATTTTTACTCACCGAGGGCTGGTGAGAAGAGATTGTAGGTTTGGAGTAAGGCCCTTTAAGTATGTGACAGCTTCGTGGCGGTTCGGCAATTACCGAGGGTCCTACCGTCAGCGGCGAAAAGTTGCGCCCAGAGGCTTCCACCCTGCTCCGTTTGTAGATCTAGTATTATTATCTCTTACTAAGGCGACGAACGTCAGACAGACCGCACGCTGCTGCAGCTATGTCCATCTTAGGGTTAGGGTAGATTTCTAAGTGTACCAGGCAGCAGCGTTATCAATGAACTGATGACTTTTCGTCGACTGACTGTGTGGGACAAACTCCCAAGCCTGCGCTATTCACAAACAGGGAAGACTATTCCTAGCGGTGTGTGGATGTTGCACAGCTTGAAATCTCAGTTCCAGTTCCTTCGTCTCACCCGCATATCATCCGTCTCTCGATGTTTCGGATTCGTGTATATACATTGTCTACCCCCCCGATAGTCCGTTCACTGGAACTTAGTGCTATCCGCTTTGTCTTCACGCCGACAAAACCACAGGAATGCCTCTAGGCAGTTATGATACTTTCCCAGCTCCTCTTCCTCCTCCTTTGCCCACTCAACGAACTCATCTAACGTGCGAAGTTTGTTCCTCACGTATAGGCCCCTCCGCAAAGCTGATCTCAGCCGGTTATTGCGCCATACGAGAAAGGTAACCTTGAAAATCAATGAGCCGAAGTCACAGCCCTTCTGACCGGAAAACTTGTGCTCGGAGTGACACTCCGGCCCCTCTCTGTTCCTTTCCAGGTCTTGAGGCATTCCGCAGCTATAACAATAGGCGAATGCTTCGAATGCGAACGACTGTCTGAACTTGATGTATTGTCCTGTCATCCAGGCGCACGGTGCCACTTCGCAGGATCCCTCGTGTGCGTCCACCAGAGTCCTCTTCACCACAAAGTGGTAAGGGCACCGTCCTTTCAACACCGGCATGAACTTGTCCAGCTGACGTGTTTTTTCCAAACGCATGCGTTTCATCACAAATGCACATCGCGCCCGATCTAGGTGTCCTCCGAGCCCAGGCACGGAGTCATATGCGGGCGTCCAGCCTTCGACAGTCATTACAGGCGGCTGAGAATGCGTTTGTCGCTTTCCGGAACATCGTGCTCCTCCCCTTTGCACTGGTTCCACTTTCTTTCCTTGCCGGGTGACTGCCTTCATTGCGAACAATTGCATCTCGCCGTCCGGCTCGCAGACGTCGCAACGTACTTGCTGGTCTAGCTGACGGCAGTCCAGGGCCATGTCTTCGCCGTCCATATACAGCATTGCCTGATGTACCTTGCATTCGTCCTTGTGGATCAGTTGGCCCAGCTCCCAAACCAGGTTAGGGTCTCGTTGGTCTTGGAACGACGCTCCTTCGCGCTCCACCGTAACAAAGAATGCATGTGCCTCCTTCCCGTCTCTCCCTGCACGACCCACCATTTGAATCGTGGTCAGAAGGCTGTGCGTCGGTTCCATGATCACTACAAATCGAACGTTGGGCCTGTCCACGCCCGCCCCGAAAGCAGACGTGCATGCCATCACTTTGCATTGTCCCCGGTCCCAAAGGTCAAGGTTGTAACCCTTGGTGTTGCCGGACAAGGGGAGGTTGCTGTGAAAGACCGCGCACCGATTTTCCTTGCCGAACTTGTCCGCCGCGCCGCACGAGGCAAAGAAAACGAGTATGCGGTCTTCTTCTTTCAGCCTGCCCTGCAGCGAACGCACGAGGTTGTGCAGATCGGCGTCGTCCGTTAGCGGATTGAGATGAATTGTGTGCATTCCGATTTCAGCTCGTTGAGTTGTTGACCTGATGAACGTCGTTGTACCTTCTCTGAGCTGGTAGGTCTTTAACAATCGCTTCTCCAACCTAGGCGGCACGGATGCGGACAACAAAAAGATAGGCATCTCCGAAGTCGAAGCCCACTTCGCAAGTTTTTTCCAACTAGAACAGCGATCCTTCGGGCACCCCAGCAGGTCGTGGTGCTCGTCGACGAAGAGCGCCGTGAACGCGGGAGTATCCTCACGAGTGAGCATGCTTCCCAAATCGGTTTGTTAGCCCACATCCACGTTTGTCCAACCGACTGCACTCACTTTGTAAAAGGGACGCTCCCGACATGCTCTACTTGCACGAAAAGGATCTGCACGTCCGCTGCAACCACCCTCGACTGAGAGTAATTGATTGCTTTGATCCCTGCCTTGAGTGCTTTTTCGCACTGTTCGTCCAGGAGGACCGTGAACGGGCAGACTACGATGAACTTCGCTTTCGGATCCAATAGAGCGGGCACCAGCCACAGCATACTCTTTCCCCCGCCAGTCCGCATCGTGACCATCGCGTCCTCTTCGGATCGCATCACCATGAGAATACCCAGCATTTGGGCTTCATTCTTCTCCCGTGCTAGCACGTTCCCTACGAGCGTCTGGATGGCCCCTCGCACGTTCCCTCGCACCGTCGATTCATTAGAAACAACAGGTTCCGGTAGGTGCCGGGTTTGCAACGCTTCTTGATCTCCCTGGGAGCCAACCGAAGCAGGCGTCGGGGTATCATGTACCAAGAAATCGTCCAAGGAATCTAGGTCATCCCATTCCAACGATCCATCTTCATCAACGCTCGGTTCTTCCCGCCGCAGCCTCTTCAACGGCCTTGACGGCCCCGGCTCCGCCTGTTGGCTGGAAATCCCTGCCCCACCATGGGCCCTTTTTCTTTGGCCAGGTAATCGTATCTCTGAGCTGATTGAAGGTATGCCGTCCTCGTCATCGTCGAACAGAAAGCACGGAAGGGAAGCTTTTGAGGGTGGCGGCTGAGGAGGGTTGACGGAAACAGTGCGTTCGTCGCTTGGTTTCCACGTCGAAGGTTTGAAATTGAATGGGTCGCCAAGAGAGGAGGACGGAGGGAGTGGGGAGGATGAAGGAATTTCTATTACCTCCATGGGGACTGCGGCGTTTTGAATAGGCAAGGTGAGTGCACGACCTTTGTTCTGTGTGAGAGCGTGCTGTGCATCTGCCGCTGCAGTCAGCTTCTGGATCACTTCGGAAGTCAGGCCAATCGCCGCCAGCTTGCTCATCAGTGCATCGGCGACGATGCCGGAAACTTGAACTGCGAGCTCGTTTGGATCGATACCCTTTGCAGCCCTTGCTTTCGTTCGCGTTACGCGGACAGGCTCAGGAGGCGGATTGGGGCCCATTCCCAACAGGCTCGACCATTCTTCTGCAAGCCAACGATGTTGCGACAGCACGTTGTTGGACAGGCGCGGCAAAGCACCCTGAATGATGGCGTAATGGGCGACGTCCACCTCCGTGGAGTGATCGGCACCCTCTGCGAGCACATCGTCCGCGCAAGGGAACGTCTCGTTGGGTGAGATGAACTCGCGGCCGAGGGTTATCATTCCCTGTCGAAAGTCGCTCGAGCCCCATGCGCAGTCGAACACCTCTCGGTTGCGTCTGATCAGCCCGGTGTAAAACGCGTCCTCGGTCATCCTGCTTCCCTTTTCGACGCACAGGTAACTGAGTGGAATGAGCTGGTCAGAAACGTACTCGACCTTGATGAAAACCGGCTGCTACTCACGTGCGATAGACCCAACGTGACGACTCTCCGTACTCAATGCCAGCGAGAATTGCCTGGGCTTCTCTGAACCCACCGCCTAGAAGAACGAGTAGGAGATCTGCCAGAGGAGCTGCCAAGAATGCGGGGGTGCACCCGTCTTTTCCCTTCGAGTTCGTCGTTTTGCTGTACCTTCCAATGAACATCGCTTCTTTCCCCTGAAACAGGAGGTTGCGAGGTCGATCGGCGTTGCGTATCTGGTGCTGTAAGAACTGCGTGACCCTTGTTGACAATTGTGACCCCACGAAGAGCGCGTGGATGACATGCCCCCAAACTGTGTCCGCCCGATCCAGAAATCGTCGCACCGCGTTGCGATCCCAGGACCACTCATCCTTCCTTATGAACGCCCCCAGTTTTAACCTTTCCACCAACGAAAAGAAGAAAGAGTATTTCGTCGCTTTGAAGGGTTGTTCGTCGAGGAAGCAGTAACTGCGACCTGTATTTCCTACGTCGTCGATGATGGAATCTGCCGGTGCGCAAGGCCAGACGTCGTCTCCGCTTAGTGACATATAGGCGTCTTTCGCCGTCTGTATGAGAGTTTGCATTCCGCTGCGAAGACGATCTAGGTGAAGCTTTTCCTTCCCGATGGAAATCCAGGCGTAATTTGGGTCGACTAAGACCTTCGGGTCTTTCACCTGAGAGTAAGCGAGCCAGGAAGCAATCTGTTGCAGCTCCCAGACCATGTTGAACAAGGTGGGTGAGCCTAACCTCAACGTTAGCTCGTGGAAGCGTCCGACCCGCCTGACACCGAATCATTCAACGACCAATCCAAACAGCACCGGGAAAGGTTCACTCACTGGATTGGGTCCTCCATTGGGTTTGTCTGGTCGGAGGACGAAAGAGATTCGTAAAGGGTGACCTCCCGGCAAAAGTACTTCAGCTTCGCCAGCATGGGCGTCAGATCCGTCGCCTGAATGAACGACCCGTCGTCTTTGAGGGCCATCAGCCAGATGAACCGCTCGATTGGGTTTCCCCAACGTTTCTGGCTCTTGTGATCTGGACTGTACACCAGCGACCATGCAAACCCGTGGTATGCCGTCATCGCTTCCGCCGCACTAACCTCGGTTTGCTGTTCAACGTCCCTTTTCAGGAACTCCACCAATAGCACCAGGGATTCCTTTTGGGTCGTCGTGAGAACGAACGGCATCTCCAACTGGTGCCCTAGTCTTTTACGAATGATGGCCCTGATCATCTGAACGAAAAAGGCGCTGTAGTTGACGTTCTCCTGCGGCAGCATGCGAAAGTAGTCTGACCTGAGATCGACAAGAAGGTCAGAGAGTTCCGAACCCACGGAGGGCACAGCAGGGAACTCACTGTTCTGGATTGAATGCTGCGCCGTTCAGCAATACCTTTCCCATGGTGAACGGATGGGGTGAGGACTCTAATAGTTCTTTCGTCGTCCCGTGATGTGATTTTACGGCCTTGGCGAGCGAAACGAATAGCCCTCCGTGCTCGTCATCCTGATGCTTGGCCTTGATCAACCTCACCGCTTTTCTTTGCTCCGCATTCTCTCGGATTTCCACCTGGAAGGAATCCCACATCGTGACCTTCAATAAGGGGGGCCGATCCCGGTCGGAAAGTTGAGCGACGACCGCGTCTGTAGCTACGATGGGCAAAAATGACGCTCGAAGGTAATCCCGCACGTCGAGGTCGGATTGTGCAGTCAGGGTGACGTCGACCTCGAAGTATACGCGCCCGACGCTGTGGAACATTGTCTGGACCATGGATTCCCGAAAGGAGGCGTTCGTCAAAAGCCCTCTGTCATGTTTTTCCCTTCCATGTCTCAGCATCGTTTGCAGGTCCCGCACGCTATAGGCGCACGTCGGATCTGCACTGCACGACAGCCCTGGAACAGGTGCGGCAATGCCTCGCACCGGCTCCCTGCCTGCACGCGGAATGGGTACGTCCTGGGCCCTGCCATACACCTTCCACTGCGCGCAGACAGCTCGCAATAGCAACCTGTCGGCCTCGCTCACCGAGAGTTGGTGTTGTTTCTTGAGGTGGCCTAACACAGTGTCGTGCGTGATTCCAGTTTCGCACTCTCGGCAAATCAATATCCGCAATTGAGTATGCAGCCAAAGTCCAAGCTTGTCGAGTACACCACCTCCCTCAAGGCCACCGGTTGCCGTGGAGGCTGATTGCGGCGCACTCGAGGGTTGGCTCTGCACAGCACCTGAATGGAACTCCTTTTCAGCCTGGTGATCATTCGCGAGAGTGCTGCCAACACTAACCCAACGAGGCTTCGTTGCGTGATGGGATTACCAGCGCAGGCTTCTTTGCCGAACCTCCAGAATCTAAAGCGTCTGCTGTCAGCGCGCTCGAGGGTTGGCTCTGCACAGCACCTGAATGGAACTCTTTTTCAGCCTGGTGATCATTCGCGAGAGTGCTGCCAACACTAACCCAACGAGGCTTCGTTGCGTGATGGGGTCACCAACGCAGGCTTCTCTGCCGAACCTCCAGAATCTAAAGTGACTGCTGTCAGATTCCCGGCGTTCGTCACCACACGTAACCGACTTGCCGTTCACACTCTCGCTACTGGACAAACTCGACCTCGCCACAGACGTTTCCTCAATTTTGCTTTCTGGAAAGTGTGGTCAGCGGGCTCATATAGCATGGGTAACGGTAGCGGCCTACTCTCAAATCCGCGAAGCAGATCCACCTTGTCCGACGCATGCTCCGCTCCCATGGGGGAAGGACTCGAGCCATTGGGCACGACGTTGTGCACGTCCCTCAGGTGCCTGGCTAACCCTTCTCTGTTGGAATACTCGTGCTGGCAGTCATCCAAGGGGCAGCAGAATTTTGTATCCCGGACGACGGCCACGTACTCTTTTCCATCTAGGACGAAGGGAGGGAATACGCTATGCCTGCTCCAGCGATGACGGCGAAGAGCGCTATTGTTGGAGAAAACTTCGTCACAAACGTCGCACTGAGAAGTCATTTCTAGGTTGGAAGTGGATGAAGTGGGGGATGATCGCTCCGAAGTATCTCTGTCTTTATACAAAGTTTAGAGACCCCACCCTGCGAGGGTTTCTTTTTTTTTCTTTTTTTTTTTTTTTCTCTCTACTACGGATGTTACGGAATACTAACCATCTAATCGCGCAACGATTGGGTACAGCGGCCATTAAGACTGCCATGGCAACAGTTCATTCGGCTCCGGTTTTCGCTAGACTACGTGGATCAAATGGCTGACCCGCTCGCCCTACTAGGGCCTTGACCGGCGAACTCGTCTCGACGTGACCTCGTCGATTGATATCAGGATACGTTCGATCCCGCGGTGCTGCTGAGATTTGCGCGCGAGAGTTACAGGAAGACCACTGGCGACCGAATTGCAAAGAGCCTCGCAGGGTTGCAACGTATGGAGAATGCAATTTGGTTTGAAAAACTACCCGAGCGGAGGCAGCCTCAGTACCTGACGGCTGTTTTGGATTCGGTGTAACTTCGCGGTCACCTGCGACGACACGTATTCGAACAAGTCATAGTCGATAGTGGCGCAGGGTATGTTCCTGTTGCGAGAGATGAACCAGATGGAAAGAGAGATGTGCCAGTACCTCGAGTGGGAGCTCAACGTCGACCCCATCACGTTAAAGGAGCTCGTCTGTCCTGGCTCTTATCCCACTGACAAAGAAGTCGGCACCTCTACCCTGGGACGCCATTTGTAACAAGCCTACTGGTAACGTTCAAAGAGTGACTCAGGCTACCAGGTTTGATCGTTATGGGATATACTTTGCTCGGGAAAGATACAGAGAACATTAGATAATATAAACAGGGCTGTCGTTGTACTGTAATAACCGGCGTTGGGGGCTTACTGGTCGGTAGCGCACCATATTTTATTTATTTATTTTTGTCATAAAATGACGAGAGCGCGACGCCCAGTGACCTGGCCAGAATGACCGGCTTGACAGCCAGTCACGGGCAATGATTGAAGTTGCGGGCTCGTCCTCATCCAGCCCAGAAGGCGTGAGGTGTCGACCAGCGTGCGGCACCCAGTGGCCTGGATGCATATGACTTGGCTTGACAGCCGGTCACACACGCAGCCCGCGAGGCGCGTCATCCAGTTACCTGGATGCAACGGCCAGCTTGACAGCCAGCATCGCACCTGGTGCGACGCCGTCCCGTCCCAGGCCATACGGCGCAGGAGCAACCCTCCAACACGTTGGAGAGGGGACGACGCGCGATCGTCACGTGGACATGCCATGACCAAACCGCGCTAGAAGCGGTGGACGCGGTGCGCGATTCACCCGGTGACCCAGGTGGAACGACCGACTTGGCAGCCAGCCGCGCGCAATGTCCAGTCGCGTCCCA
>JBBPOL010000104.1:0-21123 GCA_038091435.1 Leccinum variabile | reverse complement strand
CTCTCAGGCTGGATGTCGTACTCGTCATTGCGACAGATTGAACGAATCCGCTGAGCCGCACACCTCGTTATAGTAAGTCTTGTTCTTGATGGCATTTGATAAGTGGAGACGTTAATAGTGGCGCAGGCCCTGGCAAGATACGGCGGCGACGTTTAGCGGCCATCATAATGCTTGCTATTAAGATTTGACAACATGCTTGGCCGCATTCCATCATGCCATGGTTGCCAACGAAAGGTCAATTCGAGCATTGTCATACGTCACGCGTCACGCGTCACGTCTGACCGGTTGGGTACTATTCAGTACTACTTTACTATGCATGACTTGATTCCTCGAGCCCATCCCAAAATGTACGTATGCAAAAGCCAGGCTGGGGATACATATTGAAGGACCTCTATACTAATTATTATCTACCAGCTCTACTTCGTACATCGGACGCGAAGATGCACTATCTGCGCACGCGGGAAGACTTTTTCGTGCTTCACCTCACGGTGATGGATTGGGAGGACGAGATGGAGATGGTGGTGCAGCCGTTTAGGGAGATGGGTCAGTCACACCTCGAGTTGGTGCACCGGAGGGGCTGACGTTGGCCTGCCAGTTTCGTGCTTCGCCTCACGGAGATCATCCTGCAATGCATGGGCGAGATGGATTGGGAGGACGAGATGGAGATGGCGGTGCAGCCGTTCTGACCCCGTTCAGGAAGATGGGTCACACCTCGAGTTTGTGAACCGGAGGGGCTGACGTTGGCCTGCCAGCTCCTGCCAGCTCCGACTCGCTCACTATCATGGCCACCGACCTCGAGTATCTCAGGTCGCTGAACTGGCAGGCGTGTGTGTGCGTCAATGTGACCGGATGTGAGGTGCAGCTAGCATTATTGCCGCTCCTCAGGCAAGTGGGGTATGTGGTTGCGACCAGCTATGAGGTGTGGCATCGACTGTGGTCGCAGCATGTTGACCGCTACGTGCATAGGAGCGTTCGTCCCACTCTCCGAGCGCTTCAGGTCAACGTTGATACATCTTGCGGTGTCATGTAAGCCCCTTCAACCATCCCAGTGCCAGAAAACTACTCACCACCTCTTCCAGCTACCAAGAAGGCCGCATGCAGGATGTCGCTCTCAGCTTCTTGGGGGCACCTGACCTTCGTGACCTGAACATCAGCGATGGGCAGCAGCTCGCGAGGCTCAAGAAGTTTTTTGAAGGGATATTCATCACGTTCACGCATCGTGAAGGCAAGAAGAAGATCGGATCAATCGTTCCCCACGCTCAGACTGGAAACGTTTGAATGGAACAAGTGCGAAGGCATCCAGCAGACGGTAACGGTCCAGGTTCGTTTCGCGTCATCTCCACTTCTCTGCATTCACCGGCATTGTGAACCAGACATAATTTAGGGAGGCATGCAACATTACGATTAGGAACTTGGTGTCAAGACTGGCAAGACACTGGCGGCAGCAACATTGTACCCATCGAACTATGCATGATCGCACTCAACCTGAACCAGCGATTCACGCGTAGGGTGCCGCCAGAATTGACCAAGAGGACGGTGGAATTTACCTCGGATAAACCCAAAGCCCAGCTTGATGACATATGCCGTGGCCTTGCGGGTAACGAAGGGGTAAGTATTCTCATGGATGCACCGTACTTTCCTAATGTTTGGATATTTCATTAGGCATTGGACTATGCGTCTTCACCTTTCGTCAACGATGCTGGAATGGTGGTGTCTTCCACACCCACCATGATCGATGGTACAACTCCCCCCATACACTACAAGGGTGCATTGGTATGTATATATATATATGTATTTGGAGAACGGCGCATCATTCATTCTTACATAATTTATAGACCCCCAAGGTTTGGAGCTTGGAATGCTGTGAGACAGCAGTTCTTCCAGCTAAAGAACATCGCTTGCTGGGCCGTTGTTGATTATAGTCCCAACCCTTCCAGGAGTAGAGGGTCGGACTGTGGTGCAGTGAGGCACGAGTGAAGCCACAGTGCAAGGTCTTCGGGACAAGCGACACAAGCTAGAGGCACCGCTTCAGCGCTTCCTCTTTCGCCTCCACCACGTCACTCATCCGCCTTGCAGCGCTCGTCCGAGCCCGTTTCAGCGCACCCACCCACCACGCCCTGCCTCCATTTCCCATTCCGGCTCCTCGCAGCACACCCCCTGGGGTCCGGAGCGCGCGATCCCGACTTTCGGGTACACGCACCTGCGAGGTGTTCCCCTCACCCTTGCAGCTCACCATTCCCGGCAACTCGGGCTCCCGTCCCGAGCCGGAGAGCACTTTGCGCTTCGCCCGCCCAGTCTCAACTCACTACCACCCTCTCTTCGTAGCACACCTTCTCGTCGTAGCACACGGAGCGATGTCCAAAGACAAGGAAATGAGAGGTTCTGGCATAGGGATGATTCAAGACAATTGTCGGAAGCTAGGTACGTGAGATGCATTGCCCATTTCCCATTGCCCTTGTATCTTATTAATCGATCTTGTTAGGAATGTGTGCGTCCTCTCGATTTTGCTGCATGTAGATGTGTGTGAAAATTCTTGAACTTGAAGCAATGGCACTACTTCAGGTCTACATCAATGGTTCCGGAAATAATGCAATTCAAGTTCGTAATCCACCGTGTTCGGACCACGTTGTTAGGCCTCACATTTACAAATCCAGGAATTGATGCAAGCTGCCAGACAAGCTAGTGCTGCACACAATGCTCTGCCTGACTTGCTCTTGGTTTCCCTTCCGCCGTGTGCTCCAGAAATCCGATGTCAGGTTAAGTGTTATGGGGATGTTCTGGAAGGGGTAAGTGGTTCGATATCTCAGACTACAAAAATATGAACTCAATTGTAGGTTGTCACCCGATGTGTTGTGAGTCATAACTCTACAATTGGTCGTTTTCGTCCCCTTGACTTTATCCAGCGTGTCGACAAATTTTCCAAGTGCACGGATCAGTATTGCAACAACCTGGCAATGACGTAAGTAAGTATCGACTTTTCTTAACAAACCTTGTTGATCGTTTTATACCTGAAGGATCAATGCAAAACGGTGTCAATTCGATGCCATTCGCTGACGTACTAATGAATCTTTCCAAACGGCCCTTCATGATCATGGGTGACTTTTATGTTTTCGACCTTTTCGGTAGCAATATCAGCTGACTGAAAGCAGGCGCTGATGTAGGCCATCCGTCGCCTGGCATATTTGATCAGCCCTCTATTACCTCGCTTGTGGCTTTGTATGGCATGCAGGCAATGAAGTACAATTCCTACACGACTATCCAACACCTTCCCTTCCTTACTGCTCTCATCTTCCTCGATGCCACCCGTCGAACTCATTCCTATACATGCTCACGTTCGTGCGTTGCTCAGATCCACCTGAAACGGCTCCATCGCCATCGCTGGGCACGGGAAGACACCAGCCATTCCGACGATCAGCTCAAGTTGTTTCTCTTCATATCCTGGAACCGGAAAGACTGCCCTAGTCAACTCCGTCCTTGCCGGGCTCGAGTATTGCCAGGCCCTCAAGGTCATCACGGTCAATCGCATGGCCTTGAACAACGTAGACGACCTCTGGGATTGTCTCCACAAAAACATCGATAACTCTATGCTGGTCAAAAGAACGCCCAAAGGCAAAGGGAAAGCGGCTACTAGACAGAATACAGTCTGGCCACGCAGGAACAAAGATGGTACGACTTGTCTCGTTCCACTTTTTCACAGCCTCGTCGTCCTCGGCGGACTCGACCTTGCTTCCATCTTTTCATTTACTCACAAACGCTCTTTCTTCCGTTCACGTCATTGGCATAGCAAACACACATACCCTCTCTGTCTCCTCAAGTCTGCCAAACGACGAGGCTGCAAACGACTTGACACTCCACCTTGGTGCGTACATGGCTTCCCAAATGCTATCGCAGTTCAAAAAATTTCCCTTGTTGTCCAAAAAAGAAAAGTCGTTTCCCAGACCGGTGACTATCTCGGTGCTGATGAATCGGGACGTTACAAGGAGGAGACCCTGGCGAACGGTTATTCAACGGATGAACTAGTATTCTCGAACACTGCTCGTGGCGCTGCCTTTGTGAACTTCCAGCACACCTGAGTATACTATGCCCCCGAAGTAAACTCTTCGACGGACCTATTCAGCAAACCAGGCAAGGTGCCAGAGGGGTTACCAAGGCTCAGCTTGGACGGTGGACATGATTTAGTTGTGAGCGGTGATGGACAAGTCTTTGGGCGGTTCGTTCCTCGGTAAGATCTATGATCCAATGCTTTTGCGGTGACTAAATATGTCATGACTAGGACCTTATCTGCATACATTACCCGTTTCTCGACTTGGGCAATGCTCACAGTCCATTAAAACAAATACCCAGACATTTGGATATGACTGCGTGACTCGTCTGTTGGACGTCACTGAGGTGGACGTGCTATACGAATCCGAGGTTACGAGGCTCCGTCGTGAAGCTCTCACAATCTCCGGTGTAGACACTGTTGCATTCGTGAACGCTATAATTATCACCGTGGAACATGGGAATGTTCACCAGGATGTGATCGGTTATCCTCCGAGGTGGCCTTATCGATGCAGTTAGGAAGGACGGAGATGTACCCGTTCCAGCTGAAGCTCTGATCATCCAGGCCGACGGTGGTGAGTGGCAGGGCACGTGAGCCTAATGATTTATCTTACGCAGGGCCGCATTCACCAGGCTACATCGTCCCAGGATTCATTGATGCACATGCTCATTGGGAGAGGACGTCCGTGAAATATCCCGCCACTTCATGGGAGATGGAAACCTTCCTTGCATACGGGGTCACGACGATGCACAAGTACGTTGATCGGTTGACGTCCTTTGCGGCGCTCCTTAAGTCCTTTATTTTTTTTTCAGCCCAAGCTTGCATAACTCGCTTGGCTTCATTGAACGCGCCCGCATCGAGAGTGGACTCATGGTTGGCCCTAGGAGTTTCCACACAGGTCAAATTATCTATGGCGCATCCGATTATTCCTACCATCTCGTTATTGCGACGACCCAGGAAGCAAAGGAAGCCATTACCCGCATCAAAGCCGAGGGTGGATTAGCCAGTTGGTCCTATAAGAACTATAACCTGCCAGCGAGGGCGTCTAGACAGCGCTTGTTGCTGCAAGCGCGTAAGATGAACATGGCCTGCGTACCCGAGGGTGTGAAAATTCGACTGACGAGTTACATGCCAGGGGTATGAATTTCGACTGGAACCAAACATACATTGTGGACGGCGGTAAGCTCATGCTCGATCTCTTTTAAACATGGCTCTGAACTCCCCATCCAGGGATGACGACCGTCGAGCATAACATTCCTGTATCGGTGCTCTACGATGATATCATTACTCTCCATTCGCTGAGTGGAACTAGATCGACACCGACGCATATCGTTGACTATGGAGGACCGATGGGGGAGCAGTTGCTCTGGGCGAACGAGGATATCCCCAATGATCCAAAGTAAGTGTTAACATAGCGCTGTCGCATTAGCCTATCTGATTTTATGCAGACCCCGACGCTTCACGAGGCACGACATCCTGGAAGGCTTGTCCGAGTCCATAAGCCGTGCCGCAAACTGTGCGTCTGCATCATAAGTTTGTTATTTAATCCCAGTGCTAACTCTTGTTGATAGCAATCGCGCTATTTAACGTCTCTTTGTCGGTTACCAAGATGGTTCATCGTGGGCTGTCTGCTCACATTGGAGCCCATGGAGAGCCGCCTCTCGGACTCATGTATCATCAGGAAATGGCATTTGCCAAAGCTGGAGGACTGGATAATTACGAGGTCAATCTCGCTTTCTCCTTTCATGTCTGCGAGCTTCTCTTAGAATTACTTGAAGTTTAGGTTATTCGTGCCGCGACTTCCGACGCGGCGAGGACTTTTGGTCTCAATGAGTTCCTCGGTACGGTATCCGTTGGCAAACTTGCGGACTTGATGGTGTAAGCGATGCAGTGGACATAAAACCGGGAAATGGGCACGAACTCGAGATCAGATGGAAATTTGATGGTATCCTCGATATTGTCCTGGTCGGCGAGGTGCGTTCTTCCTTCTCCCGATTCTTTACGCATTCGTATTTGATGGTCTCGTTGGGCTTGTATGTGTTCCCGTGAGTGATTTTAGCGCCGTCTCCCGTTCCGTTGGAAGCGCACGGCATGTATCTGACGTTGGTCCGTCATAGGCTCAACCCACGAACGCACCCCTTGGTGTCTGGGTCTTCACTGGTTAGGTCGTTGTGGACGCCCCAGAACTGGTCTACTGGTCTCGATTGTATGTCTCACCGTATCATGTCGTGTCACGACCCGATAGATAAGTTCACCTCACACGCTTATGACAGCCATCACATATGGCTGCACGATTGCTGTCGGTGTTCGAGTTATTTTCACCCTGGCATCACGAAACAGAGACTGCGCAACACGTTCGAGGTGGGTTGTTGGCGATCGGGGTTGCTCCAGATGATCTTATCTTTGCGGTCTAGATCCCTCGGGATATCAAACCACAACACGTGCAGGCTTCGGCCGAGGGCCTGGAAGTCGTCTGTGTGTCCCCTTGATGCGACTGCGACGAGACAGTCTCACAAAGTGATCGATGTAGGGCCTGCATACGGTGCTGAACATCATTCCTTGTTCTATATGTGGTCCTGGTTGAAGGCACATACATACGACCCAGCAGTCAGGGTCATCGTCCAGCTTCAGTGAGTTTGTGGTTCCCTGCCCTCAACGTGGCGCGAGCGTCTGACGGGGAGCTTAGGAAGGCGTTATGGGGGAACAAGATTTCCAAGTCACCCCCGACGGTGTCGTATGCGGACGCAATGGACGATAGGGATCAGGGATTGTTCAAGTGGTTATCCAACATAGTGGGTGTGAATATGGGAAGGCGGCGAACACGGAGCTGACCCAGATGGCAGGATCGTTTTGGGTTTTGCCTAGTTTCTGGTGTTCCTGCGACTCCCGAAGCGACAGAAGAGCTGTCGAAGCGGATTGGATTCATCCGTGAGACGCAGTGTAAGTACAAGTCCTCCCAACGGGTACCCGCCGCTGCGACACGATCCTGTGAGTGGGGAGCTCGTGCGAGTGCGGTGGAACAACGACGACCGGAGCGTGATAGACCACCTGGACGCGGGGCTTGTCGAGTGCGGGTAAGCAGTGGGGTGTGAGCTAGAACGCGGGCTGACTGGGCTGGCTAGGTACGACGCGATCAGGGCATGGTACGGGCTATTGACGAGTGCCGACTCTGAGTACTGGGTGCAGCTGACTCCTGGCACTGTGCTGAGCGTAGACAACCACCGGGTGCTGCATGGACGATCTGCGTTCGAGGGAAAGCGACGGGTGTGTGGAGCATATATCGGCGTGGACGAGTATCGGTCGAGACTGGGGTCTGATGTAAAGAGTGTGACGTCAGGAAGTCTATTCGAAACGGATGCTGTTCGTGCACGCCTCAAGCTGAACCCTTCGAGGTTGCAAGAGCAAATATTCGCGTTCACAGTTACCAATCAAGTGGTGGATAACGCCCAAGAGATTGGTTTGCCTTTGTAATGCGGGCTGTCAGATCATTTCGTGCGGGCAAAGGATTCAGGAACGGGAATGGGAAAGGAGTCGGAAAGAAGAAGCGTGTTGCTTTTGATGACGAACCAGTCGGACAAGCTCACGCTGACGTGCGGACACGGGAGGAGCGCGAGTTTCTGGAGACCATACGAAGCCAAGTATCCCTTCCCGAGTATGACACTTTTGACGACTATACACCGACCCAGTTCGGGTACGTCACGCTGTGGTCGACGATTATCATGGCCACTCAGTGGCGCTGCTCATGTCACTCCTGGGCCTGAACAACTACATCGAAGCGCGCTCGGATGCGTTCAAGATCGCGATGCACGTGAGACGATCGATACCCGTGCGCACGGACACAATCATTTATGTATCCGCTTCTGATAGACGTCACGCAAGGGTGGTCACCCCACTCGACGAGACTCTGAAGCGGGCCTTTAATAAACGATGATTCCATTGTAGCGGCAATCCGTGAATTTGAGGCGCGAAATTTTTGGGAACTTCAAGTTAGTAAGTGACTCCGACGAGGAGCAGAGTCTACTTCAAAGTAGTCGTACTCAGAGTAGGCACACGGAGTAAACAACTACGAAAGGCTAAAGACGTCGAAATTTTCTGGACGGAATACAACGAGTAGCGAGAGTCTCATAATATTACTCAGGGCTGCCAAGACACTGTTTGTCGCCTGAAGTTTGAACTGCCATCGAGTCGAGACTCCTCAGGCGTTTGCTGACTAAGACTCCTGCCGCTGTCCTCTTATGTACTCGACCTCTCCAGGCTCGGCGGTCGCTGTTAGTCCATCCGAGTCATCCCCTCATAGATCATGCCGCATCGCTTTCTCGTGCTCGACGACTCTTCCTTCCTCTGCATCGAATACCACGGCACGTTCGTTGCGCACTCAACGTTCAAGGTTTAACGTTAAGTCACCGTACACTCTGAGAGCTGGCTTGCCGGGCATCATGTCAGAGGACGTCTAGCTATTTGTAAACAAGTCGTCGACGGTCGAACTGATCAAGGTGTGTTATAAGATACCCATCCGAAAGACGTTTAACAATGCGATGCAGGTCAGACTAGTCGATACAAGACATCACGGCGCTCTCGGTCTTGCTCATCAACATCTCACTCTTTACTCAGACAGACTCAAATATGTGACCGCTGGATCTTGATCTTTTTGCACCCAGAAATATCAAGCAATATCGAGTGTTCTAAGGGGTACGTTTCAACCCCTTCATGCATGTGTTTCCTGGTACGGCCCGTCGCTGATGAGCCGACACCCACACTGATTTATTGCAGCCCTGATCTATGCACCCCACAAACGGGCGCCAACCTCACAGAACCGCTCATTGCCCTGATGAACTCGTAATCCGTGTTCGCTTTACTCGCCACTCGCTAGTTCTCCGATGCCCTCTGCGCTGGTGCCGACCTCATCACCTATGCATCGCACCGTACGAACTTGAATTTGTCGTTGCGGCGATCATGATGCCCCACTTCACCACCATACTCACCGTCGACGTGTCCAGTATTGTTAGCCTCTTCCCCCACCCCTCCTGGTATCCTGGACTCGGATCTCACAGCCAAGATCGTCTCGTCATCATTATCAGGTACGCCGTTATTGCACACTCACCCTTATCTCAAGTCGCTCACACATATTTAAGGACCTCTATACTAATTATCTACCAGCTCTACTTCGTACATCGGACGCGAATATGCACTATCTGCGCACACGGGAAGGCTTTTTCGTGCTTTGCCTCACGGTGATGGATTGGGAGGATGAGATGAAGATCGCGGTGCAGCGCGTCCCTCCTCAACCTCGCCCACCCCTCGCTGCAGTCGACGGTCTGATGACGCCTCGACTCCCTGACTACAACGACAGCGACAGCGACAAATCGCAGCCGAACGCGACGGCGACGACCTGATGACGGTGGTGAGTGTGTCCCTCCTCGCCCTCGTTCCCCCTTCATCACCAGGTAACGCTCTTTTGTATGCTCACCCTTATCTCACGTCGCTCACCACATATTTAAGGTCTTATCTATATGCTAGTTCACAGCCAAGATCATATCAGCATCGTCATCACCAGGTAATGTTCTTATTGTATGCTCACCCTTATCTCAAGTCGCTTACCATATATTCAAGGACATATCTATAAGCTAATTATCCACCGGCTCTGTGCGTAGCAAGCACATCCCTGTGATCGCTGTGTATGTCGTTTACCCGGTGGCTCCAGAACTCGTCGTTCCCTCCATCAAGATTGTCTATCACGCTGTGCGTGCTTGGAGTACCCCCCTCTCTCTCTATTGCGAGGTTGGTTGGCACATCCAGAGCTCCTCCTCTATTTTATAATCATTTCTTAGGTCAAACTTCGCATGCCCGCAGTACCCCCGTCGTCTTCTGGGGAACGGACGCGATGAAAGACGTGGGTAAGGTGGATTGGAGGACGAGATGGGCATGGTGGTGCAGCCGTTTAGAGACGTGGGTCAGTCGCACTTGCAGATCGTTGAGTTGGTGCAGTTGTTGAGCTTTGACAGGTCCAACTCGCTCACGACAACGCATGCGCGCGCGTCGACGGGGGTGCGAGGAGGTCGATCAGTTTGCGTTGTTGTCGCTCCTCACAACCGCATGCCGGCGCTGCACTCGCAAGGTTGTATCACGACGACGGCTCAGGCGGACAAGCTCAACACGGAGACGGGCTATATTATGGAGAGCTGTGCGATCGAGAATCACAGACGGCAAGTGGTGCATGATACGGTCGCGACTGGCTACGAGGCGTGGCGTCGACTGCTGGACATGACGCTCACGAAATGCTTCCACCGACTGCGGCATGACCGACGGGAAAACATATTATTCGACCTGCTGCACGTGTTACCTGGGATCGTGCGCTCCGACGTTCAACAAGGGACGGCCGTCTTGCTTTCCGAGGCCATTCTATCTACGACCACGAAATTGCGCGAGGACCGACCACATCAAGTCATGCTTCGTCGATTGAAGCTTGATCCGGGTGTGTCGAGCGAGCCGTTTCAAGTCTCGTTGTGTGTGTGGACTGACGGATTTTGCAGCTGACTTGAACCCGGACGTGGAAACCTCTTCTTCTGTGGTCGATACGTTTGGAAAGCGGTCGATGGCGTTGTCGGTGTCTGCGCTCGGTTCGAGGGACGAGCTATCGTTGTCGCTGGCGGACAGCCGCAGTGGGTTTGGGTCTACGCGATCGTCGCCGATGCCTGCACACGTGCACACGTAGTCTGCGTTGGATGCGGGCAGGTTGTCTGTGATGAAGAACACGATGGAGCGGTTGGTGGGCACGATCGATGGGACGGATGTGTGAAAGATGGTGGCATTTATGCTGCTCGATTCGCGGGCGTATTTGTGTCGCAGGGACGCGTCGCGCGTGTTGTTGGCGTCGTTGATGCGGTATGGCGTCTTGACGAATTTCGTGAGAGGGTTGAAGGGGGCGGAGATACACTTGCAGTGTGTCGAAGCCTGATCCGGGTGCGTCGAGCCGTTTCGAGTCTGGTCGTGTGTGGACTGACGGATGTGCAGACAACAACTTGAAACCATTGGAGGTGTACGAAGCCAATGTCCTTGTTTACGCACATGGCACAGACGCGATTGGGTGCGGAGCGGCTGCTGGAGGTGCAGATCCTCCTGATCTTGTCGCAGTGCGAGTCTTTGGATACGGGGCCGGAAGTGAATCAGTCGTTTATGGTTTGTCGTCGTTGAAACATTGATAACTCCCTTTGGCTCACGCGCATGTAGACCAAGATTCTTTTTTTTTTTTTTCCTTGTGCGATCCAGCGGTACCATCAGCTGTTTATGGCGCCGCTGCAGCTGGTCGTGGCCATGCTTCGCTGGGTACGAAGCACACGACGGCAGATTACCAGGTGGGTCGCACATGTCACGATTGGTCGTTGGCGTTGTTACTGAATCCCTCGCTAAGCCCGCCTCCAGTTTTTGTTGAGCCACTGTGGCATGATTGTGACCACACTCAAAAACGACAGCAACTCAGAGAGTGCATGCCAGTCAAACTGGCGGTGCTGTCATGACGACAATCAACGATAAATACCGGTTTTGAATGTGTACACGGTACGATTCTAGGGCTGAGGTCGGGCTTTCTTTGTGATACGGCCGCCGTGCTCATTTCGACGTCTTCAAGCTCTTGCGCAAACGCACGGACTAATTCCTCGTCAGTCGGTTCCGTGCCAATGGAAAGAGTGGATAGCGGCAGCTGTATTCTGCAGTCGCGGCGGGGATAATGAAGCAGCGTGAACGCAGTGCGCCAGGCCTATTTTTTTTTATCTTTCGGGCTGGATTTTTAGACGGGTCGGTTGACAGAGCAGGGAATGGTGCGTTGAATGAGCCGAGCTGGTTGGGAGCGGAGTAAAGGTGTGTCATGTTTCTGGGCGTGCTGGACGGTGGACCTTATGTCACATCCTATAGGTCGGGGCTTTCATTATGTACAGTCAACTCGAGCGCACCCTCGTGTGCTCTTTGGGTGATGAAGCCATATGGAAGCATCTCCTCTTATCTATGCTACTGCTAGCTCTCATCATGCCTGTAAAGACAGATGCTCATGCTCAAGACATGGCAACTAGTAGGACAGTGCACTTCTTGCATTTTCTGGCCCCTGTTATTATGGACTTGCGCAATGTCAAAGCAGTCATCGGTAGAGTGGAGACACACAGACGTTGGGGGATCATTGACTGTTCCATGGGGTCCACTAAAAGCATGTTCGTGCCGGATGAAACCCCCTCAGAACTCGGACAGTGATTAGTATTGAATTTCAATGCTTTCATAACAATGGGAATCCATTGAAATCATGCACAACTTTTCAGATCATTGCATTCATTGTTAATATTTTGTAATGATTTTTCAGTGTTCAGTGATTCACTGAAAACTGTGTATGGCTGGCAAATCATTGACATTTGTATCCAGGCTATGCTGTACTGTTGTCACAGGTCTACTAGCTTGTTGTGAATGTGTACATATGAAATGTGAGATAAGCTGGAAAGTGACATGGGGTAAGATCTATTTTTTTGTTTACATAAATAATATCACAAGATACACATAAACAAAAATATACTCACTTCCCCCTATGGTGGAGGAAATTCCCAGAACCGGTCTTTGGTGTGGTCATTTCCAAAATAGGCAAAAGACCAGACTGGACTGGACCAAAGTTTAAACACTAGAAAAAATACTACCACATCATAATACACTACATATCTACTATGTGACAGATGAAAAATAGAGTTTTTATCTGTTCCTGCTTCTACTAACTTGTCATTTGGTTTCACCATTATAATTATTATTTATCCACCATGTAAGGGCATCAGGAGTTGAGGCACACATTAATATCAATTTGTGAATTGATTTTGTCCTGGTACTTATGTCAATTATAGATTTAATGGTTTATAAGGCCTGAGACTTGTTGATCACAGGTATATAAAAAATTGCTTGAGACAAGAATGTTTATTTATTTATAATGCTTTTATTTTTTGCACCTAGCATGACAGTTCGGTAGCTTAAGTATAAACCATATATAAGTAATATCAGTATTTAGTATTGTAGTGGCAAATTCAGGTACAGTGATCCACTGGCACTTGTGTCAAGCATGCAAAATACACACAAATTACAACTGGGTTATGCTGCAAGTGGTCAGGCTTTACTATAATACATATAAGTAGCTGCTCTGAAGTGTATGTACACAATTCAATAGTGATTCATGAGTTTTCAACCAATTTATGCTGTGAACTAATGCCTTTTTGGATGTATCAGCTGGCATCAAGTGTGGTTGATTTTTTCAAGTCACAACGGCCAAGGCACTTGTCGGAGCGCAGCCCGTCTAGTAGATACAATTAGGATTACTATACTACACTCACTATGTTTCCTTTTTTGGACATCACATGGTACCTACACATGTCGCCTCTCTTTTCATTCTTTTCCTCCAGTCTTGTATCACTTCGACTGGAGGTAAGCTACATACTTTGTATCTACACACATTCCTTACTTACCTGTATAGTTTGACTCTGTCTGTACAGGTAAATACACAGTCTCGTATCACTTTGACTGGAGTTTGACTCCGTCTGTACAGAGTCCAACCCCTGCTGTTCGTACAGCACTTACTTGGTATGACTATTGGCAATGGTTACCAGCCAATAATCTATTTATTCTGGGATGGGACATCCTACCAGTGACATGCCAGAGCAGCATGTTGTTTGTATGGTTATCATGTCTTATCCGAGTTGCGTAGATACAAAGATCTTATCTACATAGATATCCGAGACTCCGAGTCGGAGTGGTATGGTCATGGGCCTGTCAACAAAAATTTGTACTATGGTGATTAGACGGCTTAGATATCATAGTTAATTACATAATGTACTGATATACTATATTTGGGTTGAAAGTGATGGGGCGTGTGTGATAGACATCAAGTGGACTTTATGATGAATGTGCTCTAAATTTTTGGTACATACAATGAAAGCATATTAGAACACATGGGCACTGTCTGATTTAGTGAAGGGCTAGTATTTAAATTTACGAGCCATGAAAAATTTGCTGATGCAAGTGCTGGTGGATCACTGTACACATGTGTCAACCATCACCTAACTTCTGGGACTGTGCCAGTACCATTCCAATTATTAGGCCTGATTTAGTCTTGTACCCACACATGCTGGAGACGGCTGTCATATCAGCTGAGTTTCACATTGCACTGCATTATTCAAACTCTGCTGCAACACTCCAAATATGTGTAAGATGAAACAAGAAGTTTTCTTTTGCACTACAGACTTCGGAATGTTGGAAAAGATAAAAGAAATTTTGTATGTCCTCGCAATGTCCAGAAAGAGGGAAAATTCTGTAATGCACTCCATGAAGACAGAGACATGGAAGTTACACTGTTGTCGGTTGAAACATCACTTCATTGTACATTGTCATTTATATATATGTGATTGCCATTAACTTGAATGGACAGAAAACTCAGTCACTATAATTCATCCAATTCCATGTTTCAAAATTCAAATGTCTTGCTTGGAGGGAGATTGCTCATAAAGATGGTCAGGGCCTGGAGTAGCCTTTCACACTCCATAATATATTTTATTTTAC
The DNA here is from genome assembly GCA_038091435.1 of Leccinum variabile. Lineage (NCBI taxonomy): Eukaryota > Fungi > Basidiomycota > Agaricomycetes > Boletales > Boletaceae > Leccinum > Leccinum variabile. The sequence continues at coordinate 6,512 of JBBPOL010000104.1, read as the reverse complement.
TGTGATAAGTTCAAAACAGTTCAACTTGTTGGTTTATTTGTTCTGACTAATATTCTTTCAGACCACACCAGAAATCAACTGGAATATGTGAAGTGTAATGGACAGAAAGCCTGTTACAAACTAACAATATATATAAGTACAGTAGAGATAAAGTTCCTGAGATTTTGGGTACAGGTAGTGAACTCTCAGTTGTTACTTCAGTCAACCTATGTTAACTGCCAAAGAAGAGTCATCAGGTTCCTATACATGATCAGTGAATGTAAGAAGATCAAAACTTTGAGATGGTCCTAAATGATGTATGCTGTTGTAATTTGTCAGTGATGTAAGTCAGTGAGATGTCATTTAAAATGCATTACTTGAAACTGATGTCTTGTAACAGAATCATTGATCTGCCAGGTTGATTGAAAATGATGATATACTTTATTGCTCAAAGTGAAAGATTACATGGTTGCCACATGGATAGGAAACTATAAAAGTTGGTTGAACAGGGTTTGGACCAATGGAACAGAAGATTTATACATACTGTTAATTCAGCCTTCCATTATGGTTGGAATGAAGGGAAGTGTGAGGTGTGGATGGATTTTGTGATTTTATGTATGGAGATACCATGACAGCCCCTAACAGTTGTATTGCAGTTTGCTATCAAGGTGGTGTTTGATATTTTTTTTTTGGGTGGCTCATTCAGGAATTTGTGATTTGCATTGGTGAGATTTGCATTCGGTCTGAATATTTGAGCTAGGATGTATTACATCTTAGTAAATAGATTCAAAAGAGGAGGCATAGTTTGGGAAGGATGAATGCTTGAATATCTAGATATGTATGAAAAAATATATGGATGTAAAGATTGATTTCAAATGAATGGAACTAACAGTTAAACATTTGGAACAGCTATACTAACAGGACTCAATTTTGGACCATAACTTATGGTGGGACAAATGGTATAAGTGCAGTGGTCATGGAATGAACACACAAGGAGAGGCTAAAATATTCAATCATGGGTGCAAGATAGCCACAGTTATGATATCAATAGTCAGTATGCATCAATATACAGTAGCAGAATGGTTGAAGCATTTAAGGATCAGATGTAGATGACAAATATAAATACACTGAAGGAATGTGAATGTGATTGAGCAATGTGACAGAGACAGAAAAAACATTTAAAAATTTTGATATGAAGAGAAACAAATCTCCTCTTTTGTAGCTGTGTGGGAGACCAGAACAAGACTGCAGAGATACAAATACACTGAAGGAATATGAGTGTGAACAGAAAGTTGTACAAATGTGGACAAACAGAATGTGAGAACAAGAACAATAGACAGAGTGGAAGCTGGCCTACATAGACTGTCAGTAGTGAAGTCCTAGAGTTTGTTTTTCTGATTATGTAAGATGTAGAAATGTGATTAATATATATATGGATATATTCAATGAATTACTATTCCCTCTTGAGCCATTATCATTCTATAACATATTTTTGACTTTTTCACAATTATATTATATAATTGCAATATGGATATTGTCAGGGCAATGATTGTCCCATCTGGGCCTGTTGAATTTACACCTCCCATGATTTACACTCATTTTTCAATTTAAATTGAGGTTGTGGTGAGTGATTTAAATCTGAGGAGATTTAGGATATTTGCAAAAAATATCATAAAAGTGTTATTATAGCTTCCAGAATGATTTTACAACTATTCCCAATAGGCAGTCATGTGTCTATAATATAGTGAAATGTATATATAGCATGTGCCTAGCCCAATAGCTTCCACAAGTTCTCACAATTGCAACATATATAAATCTACTGATTAGATAAGATTAGATAAGATTAAGATAAGAAGATATGACAAAATATATTTCAGTTTGTGATATGCTTTTCAAATTATATTTGGCCCACTACATGTATGAGAGTCCCACCATGTACCAGTTCTTCTGATCTCATGTAGGACTGCTAGTTATATCAATATGATAGTTCTAGCTACTTATATGGTTGTAATGCAAATTCTATCTAATATAAAATATTCATGATATTTAATATGTGGATGATAGAAGCAATAGGCAGATAGAAGTGATAGGCAAGGATTTGGACCTGAAGTTATATTAGCACCAGAACATATTAGCATTAGAACAAAAGTAGGCGATAACTTTGGAGAAATGTACATCAGATTTGAAGGGGGTTGTTGTCCTCAATGGAGTGGACAATACTGTGACAGTGTCTTTTTGCATAGTGAGACATTGACAAGTTCCAACTTATAGCCCATTGGGTCCAGGTGCCTTGCAGAGGTTGGGAATGTCTAATATTGTAGCAACAGATTTTGGATTTGACAATAACAAAGTCACCGGCATGTAGCTTATCAGCAGGTTCCTAACAGTATTCATTTCTGATTTACACTCAGAGAAGAGTTCATGAGTGTCAAATATGGAACAGAAAAACTTCGGACCTATGAAGTGATATCAGATTGTTTATATACTGTTGTCGGAAAGAGTTCATACACTGTGTTCTTCTGAATTGCTTGGTTTTATGTTGTCCCATGCACCCAGCATCCCTTGTTGATATGATGGGTAGAAGTAATGCTGAACAGTATTTTGTGAACCCAGGAAAGATGTACAGGAAGAAGATGAATGATCATGTAGAACCATTGACTGAATAAACAAAAAGTGCATAGTTAGCAGGAAGTTATGGACTGATGCATGAAGCAGAAAACCACTTTTTTTAAACCCAGATATCACAAAAAAACAGACAAGAACTGAAGAAACCCAGTTGCAACCAGTTTGGTCTCTTTACAACTGGTTGCAACCGAAAAAAACAAAAATTTCATAAAGTCTTCGAGATCATGGACATATATTTACATATGTTTATATTTCGATGCTATTGTGCTTTTTGATTGTGTTTGTCAAGGGATAACCTCAAAATTTGCGGAAAGAATCATCCATCATTGTACAAAATACCAATAAATATGGAAAAATACACCCAAATTAGGGGGGGAAAACATGGGATGGCTGTGTCATAAAAAACTGGTTGCCAACCACAACTAAAACCGAAAAAACCAACAAAACCAAGACTATTGGCAACTAATTTCAGTTATCAACAGTTCTAGTCCAGTTGGGTCTTTGGTCTTTTTCCAGTTCTAGGACTGGACTTTTAAACACTAGACACATATGAAAATGCTAATCAGGATAGAGAACAGGAAACAGAGCAGTTAATAAAAGTTCCAAGTTGTATTCTTGATAAGAAACCATGAGCCTTCTTTGCTGAGGAACATTGAAATGTGAAAGTTGTTGCAGTGTGAGGTATTTTTGTGAGAAGGAGGAACATTGAAAACCTTTACAATAAAGATGAGAATAACACCAAAATCTCTTCTTTGTGTGAGCAAGAAATAATGGTCAGTGGACATAAGTGATGAAGACATTATCAAATGACCTGGAACTCAAAGCCCCTAAAAAACTGTCTTGTATTACAGCTATGATCACAGACTATACACCAAAATGACAGAGTAATTATGAGGTTGAAACAACTAATATAGTTCGTGAACACTGTTTCGATATGTACAAGAATCTGCCGTAAATGAAAATGATAACAATACAATGAGACTGCCACTGCTGTAGTTTACTTGCATTGTTGCAACATCAATGAGATAAAAAGCTAAAATTGATGAGTGAAAGATAGGACAGCCACAGATATTTAAATAACAAATACTGTTCTCTACTTCATAGAAGGGAAGCAGAGTCATACATGATCTTGAAAGTGAGCTTTTGAGAAAACAGAAAACTATTGTACCCAACATGGACTCATGGAAGTAAAATAATGGCTATGAGGGGAAGAACAGTGATGTTTTGGTATGATCCATGGATGAATGCCAGTGGTGGAGTAGCTCAAGCTCATGGACATTTTTTGACGAGAACAGTCCATGATGCTGTATGAGTGTAAGTCAGTCATCCAATAAAGGAAGAGAACAACATAAAAAGAACAATAATCCAAACAAATGTATGCCTTGTCAAAAGATAGCTTGTTGGTTGAATAGACAAAGTGTGTACAAAAAAATCAAATACCAACCAAGCTGTCTGAATGTTTACTACTAGCTCATAAATTGACCAAAGTTGAGACCAAAAAACAGACTTTGTCCTAGAGGTAGTAGCATTGACTCAGATAGAAATCACATAGAGCAAACTGATTCTAAGTGTAGATCAACCAAATCAAAAGATGATGACATGGTAATTGTAGATGAAATATTGCCAAGATTGAAATCAATATATAAATGATTTTTCGAGATTTTTTGCACCGCTGATTGTATCACTGAAACCAGACACGACTGCAATGTACCAATCATGCCAAATCCTGATGCATAAAATGGACTTAGCAAATTTTTCGCACTCTAGAACATGGACAAGTTTTGATCAAGTCTTGACTTTGGCTAGTTCTCATTGTCACAGTGGTTGGTTCACATAGTGTTGGTGAACAAAGTCATCGGATGTGATCATGTGAATACCCTTTTTATCGATAGCGTGGAAACTGCGCAAATCCTGCTATTTTGGATCTAATAATCATAGGACAATATCATTTCATCATATCGTAGTCATGGCTAGCAATAGATCTTTGTAGCTTAGTTCATTTTTAGGACAAAGTCTAGATATTTTCATCTTCATTTTTGTCAGATTTTGCCTTCATTTTGTCTGGTAATTAGCAAGGTCATGCAGTAATCCAATGCTACCTCTAGGACAAAGTCTGTTTATTTTTGTCTTGATTTTTGTGATTTTTAGCCTTGATTTGAGCAGATTGTAGTCATTGCTAGCAATGGATTTGTCTTGATTTTGTCTTGTGATCCACAATAGTTCGCTCATGTAAGCAGCACTGATATTGTCTACTTTGATTCCTTGATCTACATATTGATGATTACTTGTTGTTTATTACTTGAAAGACTGTAACTCAAGAATCAGCGGTCGAAAAAATATAGAAAAATCATTTGATAATGGATGCCAATCATGGGAATATTTTATACCTGATGACCATGTTATCATCTTTTTATTTGGTTAATCTACTGATAGAATGAGTTTTCTGTAAGATTTTGGCTATTTCTGACTATTTTTTGTGGTCAAATGTGATTGTTTGTACTCGTTTATCTGCGCATTTCGGCACATGTCCTAAATGCGCAGATTGGTAAGCAAATATGTAGTAAAAATCCATAGGAAAGTACTTGTTTTTTGGAACTATACCAAAATGTGCAGATAGACAGGGAAAATAATGATCGCAAACTTAGCCAAAATGTGTGAGTAGACATGCATTTTCTAAGCAAATCATTAGCATAACCCTAAGGGGGTACAGAAACACTGTAAGAATTTGCGCATTTTGGGTCTCGTTTTTTAACAAGAACCCCATCAGAACCCTAAGTAGTTTACAAAAAAGATATAAAATGTGTTGACGTGTGGGGGGAAAGAGCAGCGGGGCAATTTCCAGTAGCTCGGGCCAAAGAGGCACCGTGACTTGGACACTTGAACAGTTGAATGGTACGGCCCGGGACCGTCACTGACGACTCATTGAGTCAGTGAACAGTTCACACCATGACTGGAGGTGGCACGTCATGGCACGGCGTGTGGACATGCACGAGGCACAATGTTGGCACATATTACTTGTGTTGATCCGAGTCCGTGTGGGTTGTGAGGGGAAGACTTGGTGCTGGCGACTCGGATAACAACCAGTGCCAGCGGGGCCAAACTTTCAGAGGATGGGTTCAGAAGTCCCACCCACACGGCACTGGCAGGTATAAAACCTGTGGGTTCCATGCCTGTACTGCCATGTCACCACAGACTTGGCAGGGACTTTTAAAAACTTGCCATGGGTTTTAAGTTCCAGTTTTCATGCCAGGTACTGTGTACTATCCCAGTGGCATGTGGGCTGCCAGTGCCAGTGGGCAGGTGTACTCAGGCTAGTATGTACTTGTGGGACTCCTTCCCATTGGTCCATTTGGAGTACTATTCAGGTTGTGCAGTTTTGAGTCTCCACTTTCACTTGCATTGAAACTTTCTGCAAAAATCTTGATACTAATGAAGTTTTATATTTAAGTTTGCTTGTGCCAACTTGACTCGGAATGGCCTCTACTATACATTTCGTCCCTGGCAGTTCTATTGTGCAAACAAGATTAGTGCCAGCTATAGCAAAGGATTTACATCTAGGGGAGGGTACATGCAACACCAGAATGCAGTACACCACAAGCTTCCCCATAGGAACATGCGACCTCGCCAGCATCCTCCACCCCATTGTCAAGACATAGATTCAGATTCAGAACTAGACTCTCAAACATCTGGTGGTGATTCTGAGCTACAACCTGTTGGTGCATATTTTGAAACACATCCAGTGTTAGATGGTAGGTCAAATATTGATTTAAAATGGTATATTCCATTAACAACTTCCCTGAAATGACTGTAGGAACTCCTTGTGATTCAGAAGGGAACTATCTTCCTTCTGGATGTAACCCATCATCTCAGCCTCCTCCTGAAGCTCATCATACCAATGATCCCTGGCA
>JBBPOL010000103.1:5775-21198 GCA_038091435.1 Leccinum variabile | reverse complement strand
CAGATCAACTGCAGTACTAAACGGAGGCGCTCTGTTTCTGCATCATTTGACGGATATTGGCCGACGGGAGTCAAAAATCAAGTTGAGAGTATCTCAGCAATAGCGGAAAACTCACCTGCAGTCGTAGTAATAAACATTCAAACTCGACACTTGCCGTGAAAAGGGTGGAACTTCGATCCCGACAGCGTCTCAAGCTTCATTTGAACCTTCATTCACGACATAATTTGCCTACGCCTCCCCCTCCCCTTCTGAACCTTCCTTCCCGACATGCAACCCGCCCCGCCCCTACTCTCCCGCTCTGAACCTTCGTTCACGACACAAAACCCGCCCCGCCACAGCATCCCGCTTTGAACCTTCCTTCCCGACATGCAACCCGCCCCGCCCCTGCTCTCCCGCTCTGAACCTTCGTTCACGACACGCAACCCGCCGCTCCCCTGCTCTCCCGCTCTGAACCTTCGTTCACGACATGCAACCCACCCCGCCCCCTCTCCGACTCTTTGCGTCGTGTGAACGTTCCCTCGCGACGTACGGCATTACACCATCCCGCCGCGTCATGGGCGATGAACGTTCCTTCACGACACCAGCGCTGAACCTAGTACGACCCGACCTGGTAAACAGTGGTAAACATACCCTATGCTTCGCTCTCGGTCACGCAGCTGATGTCACGTTCCTCCGACTTCCTCGGCGTTGACTCGGAAGGTTCCCTCACGGTACGTCTAGCGTGAATGTTCTCTCCCGACCGTTTGAATGTTCGCTTTCGACAGTTAAATACCATGTTCCCCGGCGTTAATGGTTCACTCACGGTGCGTCGTTCTGGCATGAATGTTTGCTCTCGACCCTTTGAACATTCACTCTCGCTTAGATGCCATGGAGTTGAAGGTTCCCTCATGAACGTCTGAACGTTCGCTTTCGACAGTCAAATGCCACGTTCCCCAACGTTGAAGGTTCACTCACGGTACGTCGTTCTAGTAGCATGGATGTTTGCTCTCGACCCTTTGAACATTCACTCTCGACTTAGATGCCATGGAGTTAAAGGTTCCCTCACGGCACAACGTTCTAGTGTGAACGTTCTCTCCCGACAGTAGAACATGCCGGCGCACCACTCCCTTGAGCCTTCCACGGTGTTGCCTTCCGTCTTCAAGCTTCACTCTCGACGATATGATTTCCCAGCCTTCAACCTTCTGTGCCTCGATCAAATAGAGTAATTTAAACTTATTTTCTGTACCTTGTCGATCCAACGGGCTCCTGATCGACTGGAAAATACGGGTAGTAGTAGTTTGTGGTTCAAAGTAATACATCGCTTTTCTCTTTCTCGCTACCTAGGGAAGCCCATAATCCTTGAAAATGCACACGAAGTCCCGTTTGTACCCCTGCTTGCCGATGTGCGTATGCACGAAACCCTTCGTCGCCCTCAGAGTCCTTCGACATATCTTGTTCTGCACGAGATATCCACCACTTTGCACGCCAGTCCAAAAATTTGAGGATCCGTTGCATCTCCTCTCTCAGGAGAGAGACCTCTTCTGACCACCTCATGTAGCGCGCTCGGGAGCGACACCATTCAATGCGGAGAGCTGCAAACGCAATCAGCTCAACTCCGAGTCCGTATGAAGTAAGTTAACTCACAATCTTGCATCTCGGCATCAACGGAGTCCGATACTCCGGTCATGGTGTATATCCAAGAAAGTTGACGCCGACCTTCGGATGGGATCGACAACGAGGCGGAAGGATCCTCACCCGCACGCAAATCTTCATCTTTGAGAACGCGGAAAACCTTTTCCCAACCAATAAACCCTAACGTGTCGGCCAGTGAACCCACCGCAGCACGGCTGGCTCGGTATCTTGCAGATGATCTGCGGATTCTGTCGTCAATGCCCTGCAACGTGTTGCGTGCCCTCGTATTTGCACCCTGTCCACGAACATTGCTTCGATTGTGAGTTGTGAGATAAGAACGCAGGCGAAGGAGCTTTCTGATCTCCTCGAGCGTGTCTTGAGCCTGAGCGTAGCGTAGCTTGAATTCATATTGATGCAACCGCTTATCCATCAAAGTGCCAGGCGGAACTCGAGATGGCAAGAATAACTTGACCAACGTGATATCGGCTGGTTCATCTTCGCTCTTTTCCAGCCGTGCGACGCCGGGCATATACAACAACTGAATCGCGCGCCAGTTCTTGATTTTCCGTTGCAACGTGTTGAGATTGTGTTGAACCCTAGCACTTTGACCGTCTGTCGCATCCGAACCGAGCTTAGATACGTCAACCGCAAGCCTCCGTCTGACGATATGATTCAAACGAGCATCTGTGCCTACTAAGACGAACTTACTGTTGTTCTTCTAACTCTAGTCCCAAGACGATTAGCTGACTAGCGGACACATCAGAATGTAGGGCGCTGGTGGACTCTGCTTCGATCTCGGCAGCCTCAGCCAGAGCAAGTTGGAGTGAAACTTTGGCAGATGTAAGTCCTGAATGACGGAACTGAGCGGCGAACTAAATGACAAGGGGAAATTGACGTACCCTCAACGCGTGGCTCGAAGGGATTACGCTGATCTCGATCAGCTTCCCAAGCAGTGACTTCGGTGCGCCAGACTGAGAGGCGCTCAGCAGGGATGCTCGCTTCCAGTTCGGTCAGTGCCACTTGATGTACTGCAGACTCCTTGGTTGCTTCCTTCATTTTCTTCAACAGTAATTGACCTATGTCAGATGTCAAAATCATGAACACACGAGAATGAAGATACATACCCAATCCAACCAGTTTTTTCCAATTCCAATCACCGAAATAGTCGTCGAGAGTATCACGCCGAGTACCTGGTCCCATCTGCTTGGTACTACTTGCGACTGGGTTTATATTGGCCCATCCGCGTTCAACCCCCTCGCCATCTGTCCGTCCGACTCCAGGAAGTAAATTGAGAGAAAAAGAAATCTGACACGAAATCTTGTGAGCATTTAGGTGGAATTTTGGGACGACAAACTCTAGAGCATGCGTGGCACGGTCAATGCGTATGCTCTCCGGTATGCCTTTCATCCGTGCCCAGAGTCTTTTGTGCCATTGGCAAGCGATGTCGTATGAGACAAAAATCTTTGTGGTCGAAACATTGGAGACAGCAGAGCAAAAAAGATAATCCATATTGACGTATCTAATGCAGAGTGGTTAGGATCAAGCCAGTGGTGGGTGACATCTCACCTTTCCCCGAGTTGTAAATCGCCGACAGCGTTTGGCAATTTGAAACCGTGGCGAGCACAATCGACGGCTCCGATACCGGTCGCTGCAAGCCCTCGCGATGGTTTTGTATCAGCGAGGTTCACGGCCGAGTGGCCGGTGCATTCACTTTTCTGAATAGTCATTAGCCTGAGCAATATCATTAATTCTGCTCGCTACACGCACCTCCTGCACTTCGCCTTTGTGGCCCTTCAGCCAAGTCTTGTATGATTTCTCTTCAACAAAATAAGCACATCCGGCATTGAGGCCGGGATCTGCTTCATCACTCGATACATCCTTTCTCTTCATCCGGAAGTCCGCGTCGATGGATACAAATTGAGCATACAACCAACTGTAATGTATAATACAAATCAGATACACAAAGGTCCGAGTCAGTTGACAAATGACGTACTGCTTATCTGGATCGAGCTGAGCCAGGTCGTCGGGCATATTCCGCCCAGGTTGAGGACATGCAGGACATTCAACAACACATGATCCAGGTGCAGTCATCGAGTCTCTTGAGCCTTCGTATGGGCGCCCGGTGCGCTTCAGCATCTTGAGGTGACGCCATTCGTGAACGACGCGTCGAAACTGAGTATAACGATCCTAGTTTGAGACATGTATCAGAAGATTTAGTGTTTGATGTGAATAGCACTGACCTTGATGCCATTCCGAGTCAGTCCCGTGTTATCAGTTCGGCGAGCGATCGAGTGGTAGAATTCATACGCGGATACCTTGGACTCAAAGGAAAGTAGTTGGTAGTGCTCGAGTGCACGGAAAGTTATCGCTGTAGAGGGTTCGGAAACGGTTGCAGGAAACCAGCGAAGACGTAGCAATTGGCGGACCGCAGTTTGCGCCGTCTCACATCCGCAGAAATCCAGGGCTATGGTATGGATGCCGTTAGTATCGATTACGACAAACTTGTCCTTTCGGACAGGGAGCAAGCACTCTTCATTCGCCTTGTGACCGAGCTGAATACGAAGCCCCAGATTTGTAAGTGTATCCTCTTCAAGTTGAAAGTGAAATCCGTTCCACTTCTGTACACATAACGTCAGTGATTTCCGTGCCTGCGAAAGAAAAAAAAACCTCACTGAGATTGTATGTAATGGATTCAACTGGTGATTGAGGACCGTACACGGACCACAAAATAAATTTGGTGTGATACAATCAGAGCATCTGTAAAGAGAGTCTGTTTGGCCGCACCAGCGGCACGACCGTTCACCCCCTCGGCCCTCCAGTCGCAAAAATTCGTCGAGAAACATATCCCGATGCTCGAGCCACGCGAGCAAAGGGCGGTCCTTCCAAAAAGGGTCAGCATCACGATCACCGCAGCAGATACTATGAATAACTTACGCTTGTATACCGCTTGCGCTGGGTCGATGGGAGTTGCAATGGAAGCGTCTGTACATCATCGTCTTGTTCCGGTTGACCGCTATCTTGTTGAGACGTAAAAAAAGAGTCGTCACGGAATAAGCTCGGATCCGAGTCCTCGGCATAATCATCAATCAGACACGCCGATTCATTGCATATATCAGGAACGGATGCTTCTTCGCATACCAGCACTGAATTTTGCAGGGAAATGCTACCGGAGTGATGAACACGGTAGTTCGTGTGAGCAACATGATGCGCTTGATGGCTTGTTGGCAGTTCGAATGGTCGGAAACGGACGTTGCGATTGTGCTTGCGTGATGCTTTGGCCATCAGGTTGACTCGTCGATGAGGGGGGCAAAGAAGGGATAGAAACTAGTTCATTTCTCGTTCGCTTCCGCACCCATTGAGAAGAAAAATAAAATATGGACAATGACTTACTAAAAAGAAATACCACCGAGGCCACATATCAAATGGCGGCGCAGTCTTGAATTCAAACAGATGCCGCAAGGCAGCCAAGGCTATCCGATAAGGTTGCCTGGCCCGAATACCTGAAGGCTCATTGAACGGCAAATGGAGTATGCCATAAGATTACACACGATCTGATGCCTTTATTGATGCAAATTATGTTAAGGCTGTGGGATGGGGGATCATATCAGAGCCTTAGCACCGATGGAATGGACGATCCTACTGAAAAGGTAAAACTACCAGCAGGCTGCTTGCGGTTAGTACAGCATAATAACGTGTTCAAGTTGGCCAACTGAGGGTCCAAAGGACTCGGATATATCTATAAAGTTTCAGCGTACCTGCTGAACGTTCACTCTGCAGTCGCCCTACCTTGTTTCCAAAGATATCGACAAGATATGTCGTCTCCCAGAACACCAAAGTCTGAAATGTCCCGGGCCAGTCAGAAGAATGAGACAACGGATGTACAGCTGGGTCAGACGGTTTCTGGAATGGGATCGTTCATCTTCAAGTTACTGACCTATTGGAAGCCCGTCTCATTAGCCTGCTTGAAAGCTTCGACCTCGGTGATGGTCGTAGCTTGCTATCAGCCATTGAAGAGCAAGCTAGGGGTCGGCGTTTGACTATGTCGCCATCGCGCTCCCAAAGCATCGGTACTACGAGAAGCATCAGTACTACTACGAGAAGCACAGCAAGTTCCCACCCGTCTGAGCCGTCTCCCAATTTCCCTCCCCAAGCTACGGTGACCGTGATACACCAAGCACAGTCCCCCATCCGATCCCGGGCCAAACCCCGGGCCCTGCAATCTACGCTTCTTCCGCCATCTTCTGTGGATGGCGGGAGGACCACTTGGAAGCGTATCTACCGCGATATAGTATTCTATGTTCCGTCTCCCAACACAACATCGCATGGACCGTTCTATTGTGTGGCTAAAGGAACGAAGATTGGTGTCTTCGACAGCTGGTGTGTTTCTTTATAGTATATCCAAAAGAAATGCTTACTGAGAAAATATAGGACTGAAGCGGGTGACTATGTCATTCGTATCAAAGGAGCGATACACCAGAAGTCGCAGACTGTTGATGATGGCATCCGTTGGATCGAAGATGCTGCTGACCGCGGTGGGTTGGAAATCCTGACCAAGTAGTTTACATGTCAACTGTCGCTTGCTGTCCCTGTAACATGATGTTGCCCTCCGTTGTTTGAACTATATTGTATTCAATGTTTTGTGTTGCCAGTGTGCTTCGACGATACTAGGCTAGACTCGGAAGGGTAGTAAAGTGAATCTAAATCGGGTAAATGAAGCACATGGACCAATCAAATTTGCCTAAATGCACGATCCCGAACTTAATACCATCAATGTCTAGTGTCTATTTTCAAGTTCTTGCACCGTGTGATCTACTAGTAACTAAGTGTGAGCACCCAAGTGCATGCTACAATGGATACCCTGCCGCAATACACTGGCAGTAGATGAGTCATACTCAGAGTAGTAACATTTAACGAATAAATCTCTTGCCGGTGCCGGTGCCGATTGACTTCCAGGCAAGTTAGTGACTTTCCGATTATATTAAATGACAGAAAACCTCCTTACATAGCAACATTCCTCCTTGCCCATCCTGTTCAAGTTGGCCGAACCGGTTCGCCGTCCTGTCATAACGTAAAGAAATATTCCAAGACTCGAGCACGGTGCTTTTTGGTTTCAGCTTATAATCCTCGCTCATCTTGCACGCTAAAAATGCTGCCGCCATCTTTACCTGCTCACCTCTTCAACATGCCAGCTGTATCTTGGGCGTCAAAAGAACAGCAAGTATGGTTGACAGACTACCAACAAACTCACTATGTACCCCTCATGGCAAAGAGGAATTACTCCGGGTTTTGGAACCCATTCTATGAGGCATTCGCTGCTCAATGGCCTGAGCGTGAACGCTTGTTTCCAGGAATGGACGATGACGCACTTACCCCGAAGCAAAAGGAGGAGCTCGCAACCGCTATACAGGACCGGAAAACCGTCAGTAATTTTTTTAATGATCCCAGTGTCCGGTGTCATTAATCTGTTTCGTATTTCAGAAACTCACCAACTGGATGCGTGTCCACTCCCGGCCTAAGAAGCCAGTTGTGGAAGGTTCGAGCAAGTTGCCCGACATATTGGCCGACAAGAAGCAGGAGCGACGGCACTTGTCTGTCGTCGAGGTCTTCTCGAAGATGTACTATAAGTCACACGTCAGTGATGTGGTAAAGGCAGCATGCCAAAACACAGACGATGATAAAAAACCTGTGGATGTCATTCGAAGGGAGACAATTGTAGCGTGGCAAAGGATGCAAGACGATGAACCGGAGAAAGCCGAGGGCGTCTTGGAGGAGTATAGACGACGCAAGGAGGACTGGGAGAAAGATCACGGAGAGTTGAAGCCTAAGCCGACGCCTGATGAGATTGCTACGTGAGCCACTCAGCGTTGGTTACTAGTAAATCAAAACTAACGTTGTGGCCCCTGGCAGTGCAATTCGTCGTACTCCAACACTGCTCATCAAAGCCCTTCAGAAGTTGCATGAAAGTACGGACTGGTCTTTCACAGTCCTCTTTGGAGGACCTGATCCAGATATGGGGGGAGCATTGCGTTCGGCAAGGTGAGTTTCTTTTTCGATATGTGAGTCATTTCTCATCCGAATAACGATGCCACAGTATCCACCTTGGTGAAAATGCATCGGGCGGGAACTTCGGCGACTGCTATGTCGACTTTGACGAGCGCGTGACGGGTCCTTATCACCAGTTCCTTAAACGTATATATGGTAAGGAAAATCTCTTGTCATTCATACGCTGGCCCGGGGTCTCATTGGATACTCAGGTACTACCGAAGGTTCACGCATCGCAACACCAGCTCCAGGCGCCAGTGGAGGTTCACGCATTGCACCACCCGGGCCAGCTCTAGGTGATAAAGGTTCACGTACAGTAACGCCAACGCCATTGGGCAACAATGCGGCGAGTGAACCACTGGCATCACGGCCTCGGAACGACTCGGAAGCACCTTCCCTTCCTGCTGGCGAACTGAACACCATCGCCAGTGAACATTTACTGCCAGTGGCGCCGCTCGGACCATCAACCCCGCCGTTTAACCCACTCGCTGTGCCTGGTGGTGACCCATCAGAACCGAACACTGTCGCCAATGGACCATCAGCTTCACCTACTCCGCCCCCTTCCTGTGGGCTATCGTTGTCCAGTCCCACCAGTGTCGTCTCTGGTGGCAACGAGCCATCAGCTTGGACCCTTAAACCCGACCCTCCATTTTCTTTCGACGAATTGTATCGTCCTCTGCCAGAGAACATGAACATGTACAATTGGATCCAGTCCACTGGCAACACACCTGGTTTCCAGGTGCCTCCGAGTCGTTTGCCATCCAATGGTCTACTCTCGTTCAATTTCCCTCAACCTCATTGGTCTGGTAACCCGAATCTAGGCACTCCCGAGGTTGTGCATTCCCTGCCAGGCATCGGACAATCTCTAGGTACCAGTGATACCACTGTGGATCAGCAGACTCCAGCCTCGATTGCACATGTCAACACCGTTCGTACCGGCGATACCGCACCGTCGTCGTCATCTCCGGTTGCCGGAATTGAAAATTCAACTTCGTCAGCAACAGGTTACGCCCACGCAGACAAAGACTACCCCCATTCAATGTCGCACAAGAGGGTGAATGAACAATCTGACTCTTCGACAGCGAATGCGGAGGGAAATGGGCGGGGCAAGCGACTACGCATCGCATCCAAACGAGCTAATGAAGCAAACGCAATCGGAGTATAAGGCGACAGTAACTTAGTGCACGCCATGAAGTTGTTTACTTTGTACATAGTTCACACCGGTTTTGAAAGTGACTGAAATAGACTGTTTTCTTGGTGATTCATGCACGCCGGTGACACAAGTGTGAACAAGCTTTTCAGAACTCACTTGATCGTTACAACGTTAGTAGACGTTTAACACTACTATGTTTCCCACGGAATTCCACCTCTGGTCAATGCGTCATGTTGGTGCATGTGCAACTTGAACATAGAATACTCATACTCATACCAGTAGTTTTAAAATGTAAGGTTCCTCAGGTATCGCACAAAGAAAAAAGACCTAAGGCCACTTGAGTACGGTACAGCCAAAACACAAAGTTGGCATCGGGACTTAGCCAATTTGCCCTGTTGACCATCATGTGACCCCAGCCACCACGTGATCACGCGCCCAGTAAACAAACATGACTCATCATTCATTCGAACTTAGGAAAATGCAACGCCTCAATGTTCAGTGAACATTCAGATCGACAGTGCTGCACCGCACATTTACTGAACATTCAGGACAGACACTGGACCTACCGAACTTCTATGAACATTCACGTCGACAGCGATACGCAGCGTGCTCGACGAAACGGGTATGTAGTAAGTGATAGTACTTTGAACTTTCAGTGAACATTCACAAACAGGTACGTGCTTCTCGCTTGAACGTTTGCTGAACATTCAGATCGATCGGGACTGGCGGCAAACTCCCGTGAACATTTATGTCAATCGGGGCTGGCGGAAAACTCCCGTGAACATTCACGTCGACGGCGGTGCGCAGCATTCTCGAAAAAACAGGTACGTAAGTGAGAGTACTACTTTGAACGTTCACTAAACATTCAAATAGATCAGGCGACGCTGGACCTGCTGAACGTTCAGTGAACATTCATGTCAATCGGGGCTGGCGGCAATCTCCCGTGAACATTCACGTCGACGGCGATGCGCAGCATGCTCGAACAAACAGGTACGTAAGTGAGAGTACTTTGAACGTTCAGTGAACATTCATGTTGATCGGGGCTGGCGGCAATCTCCCGTGAACATTCACGTCGACGGCGGTGCGCAGCGTTCTCGACAAAACAGGTACGTAAGTGAGAGTACTTTGAACGTTCAGTAAACATTCAGATAGATCAGGCGACGCTGGACCTGCTGAACGTTCAGTGAACATTCACAAAGAGGTACCGCGCTGTGTGTTCCAGGTACGTAAGTGATATTGACTGCACGGTATTGCATGCTTGACAATGTCCTCTCAACAGAATGCATTGAATCGACTACTGCTTGCATTCGACAAGACAAGCACACGGTCACAAGAAAGTGAACAGGCAAACGGGCGTGCGAATAATCAAGCTAATAGCATACGGTCTAGCTCGGCGCGCTCGATGAATCGAGCAGCAGGCGATGAACGTTCAGACTATTAATGCCGTGCGCGCGGTGAACAAATCGGGCAGGGCGCGCTCGACGAATTGAGCAGCAGGCGGTGAACGTTCAGACTATTAATACCGTGCGCGCGGTGAACAAATCGGGCAGGGCGCGCTCGACGAATTGAGCAGCAGGCGGTGAACGTTCATGCTAATAATGCTGTGCGCGCACCAAACAAATCGAGAAGGGGGCGCTGAATGTTCAATGAACATTCAGGCTAATAATAGCTCATGATCTAGCAGGGCGCGCTCGACGAATCGAGCAGCAGGCGGTGAACGTTCAGCGCGCACCGAACAAATTAAGCAGGGTACGCTGAATGTTCAGTGAACGTTCAGGTAGTAATAGCGCACTACGCACAGCTAGTATAGTGAATGTTCACGTGAAGTTTCAGTTGCGGCAACTAAGTCCTGTCGGGATCGAAGTTCCACTATTTCATGACAGCTGTAGGCTGAATGAATGTTCATTATTACAATGCTGCCTGGAAAACTGTCTTCTTGTTGCTTCTAGTTGCATCAAAGCTCCCCGACTGTTACAATGGGCTTCCATACTGCAAAATGTTCAAGCTTGTCCTCCAATCGAGACATCTCTCCTCAAGTCTTCCGTTGCATCAATCGCCAAGGGCCGCTGGCCGTGTATTCATAAGGGAAGCTCTCAAAGTAAAAGTTCAAGGTTTCGCTCCTCGGTGCGCTTGTCCGCACCTCCACCACCGAGCATGATAGCACGTCAACACAGTACTCCCCTTCTGGACCTGGACCTCCTGCCCATCCTCATCATCGCTCGTGCAATCACAAAGTGTGACAACTCCACGACTCATCAACGCAATCGCAACCGTCCTCGTGCGCACCTCCCACCGAGCGCGATGACAAGTCAACACGGTGAGCACTCCCCTTCTCAACATCGACTTCCTGCCCATCCTCACCATCGCTCGTGTAATCAGCCAGCGTGACAACTCCACGACCAGTCAACGCAATCGCAACCGTGCACGTACGCACCTCCGGAGGACCGAGCGCGAGAACACGTCGATACAGTGAGCACTTCCCTTCATGACCTCAACCTCTTGCCATCCTCACCATCACTCGTTTAATCCCCCAGTGTGACAACTCCACGACCACCGAGGGAGTTAACACAGTGAGCATCCCCTTCTCGACCTCGACCACGTTCCCACCCTCACCCTCGCTCGTATAATCACCCAGCGTCATAACTCCACGATGCGCCAACGCAATCGCAATTGCAAGTGTCCTTGTCCGCAACTGCAACCAAGCGGGATGACACGTCAACAGAGTGAGCACTCCTCTTCTCGATCTCGACCTCTTGCAGATTCTCACTATCACTCGTTTAATCCCAGCGTGATAACTCCACGACTCGTCAACCCAAGCGCAACCGTCCTCGTCCGCACCTCCCACCAAGCGCGAGGACAAGTCAACACGGTGAGCACTCCTCTTCTCGCCCTCAACCTCCCCAACCTCACCCTCGGTCATGTAATCACCCAGCATGAACACTCCACAACGGGTCAACGTAATCGCAATCGTCCACGTCCGCACCTCCTTGCTGGCACGACCACCGAGCGCGATGACACGACAACAGAGTGAGCACTTCTGTTCTCGACCTCTTGCTAATCCTCACTATCACTCGTTTAATCACCCAGCGTTATAACTCCACGACTCGTCAACCCAAGCGCAATCGTCCTCGTCCACACCTCCCACCGAGCGCGATGACGCGTCAACACGGTGAGCACTCTTAAGACTTCTCGCCTTCGACCTCCCGCCCATTCTCACCCTCGCTCGTGTAATTACCCAGCGTGACAACTCCACGACGCGTCAACCTAATCGCAAACGCAACCGTCCTGGTCAGCACAATTTGCTCGCACGATCACCGATCGCGATGATACGACAAAAAAGTGAGCACTCCGCTTCTCGTCCTCGTCCTCCCGCCTATCCTCACCGTCACTCATTTAATCCCCCAGGGTGACAACTCCACGACCAGTCAAGGCAATCGCAACCATGCTCGTCCGCACATCCCAGCGAGCGCGATGACGCGTCAACACGGTGAGCACTCCTCTTCTCGACCTCGACCTCCCGCCCATTCTCACCCTCGCTCGTGTAATAACCCAGCGTGACAACTCCACGACGCGTCAACCTAATCGCAATTGCAGCCGTCCTGGTCAGCACACCTTGCTCGCACGATCACCGATCGCGAGGATACGACAACAAAGTGAGCACTCCGCTTCTCGTCCTCGTCCTCGCGCCTATCCTCACCATCACTCATTTAATCCCCCAGGGTGACAACTCCACGACCAGTCAAGGCAATCACAACGATCCTCATCCGAACCTCCTTGCTCGCACCACCACCAAGCGGGACAACACGTCAACAGAGCGAGCAATCCTCTTCTCGTCGTTGGTATACATGAACCCTCTGTGGGGGGTATTGTCGGGGCATAGCATTGGGCGCAAGGAAACGAGGCCTCTCCTCCGCTTCATCCCGGGCTTCAATTCGCTCGTTGCACGTCGAATCGGTATCGATCGGAGCAAGTCCCACGGTGCGATTTTTGGTGCGCATTACTCTGTCACTCCCCGAGTTTCTGTTCCTCATTCTGCTGAAGCGTCCTCCAAACGTGGGTATAGCGCTAGGAAAAGAAGCGAAGCAGCACATATTGCTGCTCAAAACGGTCCGTTTCTGTCGTCTGGATCGGTACTTGCGTTCATCTCCATATAGCACAACTCATGCAGACGGTCTCTTACACGTCATCGACCGCCGATAAGGGTAAGGGTAAGGAAAAAGTTGGCGAAGGTTAGTTTCTTCAACGACGATCCACCGCACGTTGGTCTAAATGAACCCCTGTGGGTATTGTCGGGGCATAGCATGGGGCGCAAGGAAACGAGGGCCTCTCCTCCGCTTCATCCCGGGCTTCAATTCGCTCGTTGCATGTCGGATCGGTATCGATCGGAGCAAGTCCCACGGTGTGATTTTTTTTTTCCTGTACACGGCGTTGGGTCGGGGACACATGCTGGTTTTACAGTAACTTGAAGGCATCCGCTTCTTTCTCAAGGGCAGTCAGCGAAACATCATGGGTATCCGCTTCGTGGAGAATCGGCGGCCAGATGCTCCTAGTATGAACTTCCCTGTCCAGTGAAATGTTCCTCTGACCGAACAACATATTTCGCACACAAAGGTAGTGTAGCAGTGTTGTACACCTCTCCCTTTTGCTCACAACATGGCTTAGCGAACGATTGCAAAGGCGCTCTTACCCACGCTTCGTCAAAAGCTTGATCATCTTGCTTACCTCGAAATAATACGGTGGACGAGAGAGAGCGAAGTGCGTGCTACATGTGGTAGGTTTTGCCCGTGCCTCCGCCTCTTGAAACCGAGCGCTTTATGAATAATAATCTTAGACAGGTACATGACTTTAATATTCTGATGCAGCATACGCCGAATGCTTTGAACAGGTCAGGGAGTTGACTGAGGACAAGCCTAGCGTGACACAGGCGGAAATTGCAGCTCTGCAGGCTAGGCGAGAAAAGCATGCTCACATCAATCCGTTTTTCCTATCGTGCACGCAGGAACGAGCATCACGCGAAAGATTTCTCTCCCGTGTCACGATTCTGTAAATCTGAACTGGCCCAGGCCATCACGGATATAGAGGCACTCCTAGAGGTGTCGGATCCTGACAATGTTCCTCTTATTGGTGTCATTGACCCCGCACTTCAGACCGATCAGTCGATATCAAACTCGATCACCTCCAATGGGACTGCCGCGGATTTGTCGACCTCTGGAGTGTCTTCGCCGACCTTTGGGAAGCGTTATAAGTTCACGCGAATGGCGGGCCCATAGATATGACGCCCCCAGCCTACTTTTGACACTTTCGACAACAAAGTTGCAGGAAAATTCCTCCCATCTGACGATCACTATTCCTGACTCGGAGCTTACGGAGGAAGTATTCAGACCTATTTAGCTCAAACCTGAGGGTGATCCTCTGGTGGTCACTGGTCTCCTTCCAAAGTTCTAGGTTCAATGGACGCCTGAACATTTCCTTGAGAAATATATCTCCCAAAAGTTGCCTGATACTGTAGTATGAACTAATATAGAGATAGAACCTCTACTACTACGCTACACAGCTCGCAAGATTTGACCATGACAAAGCGGATGCTATATTGTCCGAGTCTACTATGATATTTCAACTTGTCCGTGCACTCTCAGGCTGCACCGTTTACCGTGACAGTTGCCGGCCCCATGCGGCGCACCTTAACTAGGAGTCGCGATTTTATGTCTCTTGAACAATGCCACGAGACATCTCAATCCATTCCCGTCGTTCGTCCAGTTTGCTGACAAGACAGACCTGCTTTCCCTTTCCATACATGTCCTCTTTCACCACAGGAGGAGTAAAGTTGTCGAATTACGCATGGCCGGTGTAGACCGTGCGGGTGATAAAGGGCTACGTGCACTTCTTAAGTATGTCAGACTTAGTTCTCCTCGCTCAACTCATGTCAACTCTCACCAGAAGCTCTTGCATGACCTGCACGTCTATCGCGTATCTACGCACCCTGTTATTCAAGATCCTCGATTCTCTGCTGCGTCCCAAGACAGCTCCCGCGCTAACGGCACTTTTCAAGTACCTTCTTGTGCCATCCATCAACTTGGATATTTCGCGGCAAATTGAATCTTCCTTCCCTGGTATACTACTAGACGTAGTCCTGAGGTGCACGGCTGAGGTTTGGGTGTATGAACGTTTGCAAAGTTAGCATGTCTTTCATCGCGAGTTTCCACCGCACTGTTTATCCTTCCCCTGCTACCCAGTCCGTCTCCTCGACACACCACACGTCTTCACGGACCCGTTATCGACTGCTATTTGAATTGCGAAACCCCCAATCTGCTGTACACACGTTCACGGCAGACACTTCAATCATTCACGAGATAACGGAGATGCCTGCCGTATGCCGCAGACGGCACAGATCAACTGCAGTACTAAACGGAGGCGCTCTGTTTCTGCATCATTTGACGGATATTGGCCGACGGGAGTCAAAAATCAAGTTGAGAGTATCTCAGCAATAGCGGAAAACTGTCTTCTTGTTGCTTCTAGTTGCATCAAAGCTCCCCGACTGTTACAATGGGCTTCCATACTGCAAAATGTTCAAGCTTGTCCTCCAATCGAGACATCTCTCCTCAAGTCTTCCGTTGCAT
>JBBPOL010000102.1:0-21199 GCA_038091435.1 Leccinum variabile | reverse complement strand
TTTTTTTTTGGGGTTGTGTGGGGGGGGGGGGGGGGGTGGGGGGGGGTTGGGGGGGGGGGGGGGGGGGCCAAGAGGGAGAGAAGCGGGAGAGCCAATGGAACTCGCAGTGTCATAGAATCCGGGCGCGAATGAAGCCGCCTCCGAGGGCGTGAGTGAGTCCTCGCAATACGGGCGAGGAGGGAGACAAAGGGAATCCGACTCGGATGCGAGGCTTCGGGATTTAGCTCGCGGTACTAGAAAATCTACGGGTTCCCGTAAACGTTGGCGGCTGAGTCTGTTTGAAATCACGGGGGCACTGCCGCCTCGAAGTAGTTCAACCTGTGTATGATTGTGATTCGCAGCCACGTTCATGCCAGACTCCAGCGCAAACGATAGAGACCACATTGGACGCGACGATGCCTACACCAGAGTTGGCGCAGCCGCTTTCGCACTTGGCTTGTTAGAGAAGAAAACAGACGGAAACAGGTATGAAGATCATCTGCCCATCGGTTTCGAACCTTGCGCCCGGCCATTCCAAACTCAAGTTACTCCCAAGCTTAAACCCGAATCGCTTCCCTTTGGTTGCTCTCAAGTGCCGGGACTCAAACGCCTCGAACGACTCACACTCGACTACTTCCACGTGCTATATCGGGCACTTGAAAATTCCCTGATGCCAATTCGGCCGCCGTGAAGGAAAACAGAGCGAGCTCCCGAGCCTATCAGCGTTTGTTGAACTTTGTTCACATGCTTGAGGGGTGGAACGACAGTTCAGTCAGTAACTGGTCCCGTTACTTAAGTAATCGAGTACATGATTCCCCCTTGGCCCGGGAATGATTTGAACGTTTGAATTTCAAGGAACTTCACCGGTAAGTTGTGCGGTTTTCTTCTTCTTTTTGGCCCCGGGAACTTAGATCATGCACAGGAGCGCGGACTCGGAGCGAGAAATAGGCCGTTTGTGCATGTGAGGGTTGATGTGAGTCGACCAGTTCCTGAGGACCTGAAGCTGCCACTGGATGGAGCTATAATGATGGTGTAATGTGTGAGTCTACTGGACGCTAAGGAACTTCAGTGAATCCTCCTGCATTCCCAGTTTGGTCTCGACAGAACCCACAATGATCATACTATGACACAGCCGCAAACCTAACGTGGTGGTGAATCTTTACACTCGCCGCGCTCATTGGAATACTTAACGGCACGTACCTGGCGCCGATCTAGGACTCCTTGTTTTCCCAGGATCGGAGGACCTCAGGCTGGACCATGTCTTCGTACCTTGCTCAGCAATACTGGACCTGAGGCGTGAGTATGACAGGTACCTTTGCTTAGGCGTGAGAGGACTCCAATGGCTGGAATCCATTGAATTCAGGCCACTTTCTGTGGACCGGTCTTGTAGAACTTCCGAGTCCCGACTAGTAACCCAGATGCGGCGGCGCATCTGTAGAGTTCCTAAGTTAGATCGTAATGCACTACTATGATATTTTACTTAAATTGCAGGCCCCCGACATAAACCCTCAACGATAATACCTCCAGTCACCGTCTCTGTTCATTATATTGAAGAACTCTACACCATGGCAAAGGAACTCGCCGCAATCGACTACCTTGGATACCCACTCAATCTTACCGATATAACACCTTTGGACATCGGGGTAGTATGTACCCCTCCGTGTTTCAATTGTGTCATTGCTGACAACGAGTTACGAGGTTGAAAAGCATATACTGTTTCACAAGCGTCTTCTTGCAGTCGACTCCAGCAAAGTTCACGACGTTCAAATACGTGAGTACAAGTTATTGGCATTACTAAAATTCTCTCGAGTTCACACTGCATCTAATCGGACCAGGAGGGGATACCTACAGCGTTCCCTCTATTGTTGGTGTTGCAACTGACGTTGACAGCGTCCAAGGCGAATATATCTCATTTGAAAATGGCACGGAAGCTGCGAAACACCTCAACGACAATGCCTCATACCCCCTCCAATACCTCGCCGTGTCGGGTACTACGACTTCGTGTGCTCGCGCAGCACAGAAGACATTCCTTAAAGACAAACAATATGCATTCTTCAGTTACACGGAGGAATTGTATACTGTTCGGCTCGAGAACTACGCCGGATCCCTTGTGGAAAGTTCGCTCGTCACTGTGCTAAATGCGCTTCCTAAATCATTCCACCCATCGGATTCAAACTGTGTACAAAAATACAAAGAATTTTTCCGTGATAATGGATCACATGTCATTGTCACTGCTAATTACGGGGCTCGGTACCCTCTGGTAAGGTTTATTTCCGTAACAATTACCCTGCTAACGCCGTTACCATAGAAAGTCTGGGCTTCAAACAAGTCTGAAGATGTTAACAAGGTGTTCAATACCTGTGTGAAAGCCAAGTTTGATGGCATTCCATCGGGTGGCAATTTCGACGCTTCCATCAAAGCCCAGAACCAATATAAACTTTTCGACGAATACGTTCAATTTCTAGTGACAATCTCAGGTGGCGGTGACAGTTCGAAGCTTGCCAATGCCGTTGGGACGTACGGAGACTTCACTACATGGATCGAATCTATCAAACACAACGAAGCAAGGCTATTGAGTTTCCAGGTCGTCGAATTGTGGGCACTGATGAACTCCCCGGTGCTGAAAGACTATGCCGGTCCACTCCAAGCAGCGTTCCTGTGGATCGTCGACCATCCTGAAATATACAAAACGGCTGTTACTCTTGACATCCAAACAGGTTTGATGATTCTGCATGCATTCGCAAGGTCACTGATCATGTCCTCAGATTGGGCCGAATTCAATCTGCTTACGCCCAGCGCGGTGATTATCCCCGACCCCGACCATCCATACCCCTCTACAACCGTAGCTTGCGACAGCCGTGTGCAATGGGGTAGAGAGTCTAGCCACGAGTACGATCACAAGACTCTTAAGTGAGTAGGGTAGTATGTTTGCAATATTCTCTGACCGACCATCATCAAGGTTCTTCGTGATCAACGACGGTTCTCCGATCGACTTCTCCACCTCTCATGGCAGCCATAGTGCTGGATCATCGACTGGTAAAGTAATTGTCACATTTACGGGTGTGAGTCCCCCTTTTCGTATATTTGTGCTCCCGTTTCATTTGTTTTCCCAGAAAAACTACACGAATGACAAGATCACTGGTGAGCATCTTTCATTCTCCACGGTTGACTGTCTCACTAAAGGTCGCTCAAAAGATAACGTCTTATGGAAGTGAGCATTTTCTCCCGTTATTTTATGAGTTCAACTTAGTCTGTTTTAACAGCACGGAGTGGTTCTTCCATGCACCTGTCAACAACACCCCAGAGCCCAGTCGTTTAGGCAACTCTTACAAGACTTCCTACACTTGGGACGAAGTTCTCCAGGAGTACCTTTCCGCGAATAAGGTTTCACCAAGTACTTAGACACTACTCCAATCCGCAAATATTCTCAGGAATCGATCCCTTGAAAAGCAGATCTAATCGTTTGCCGGCGTGGCGGTGAGATGGAGGAGACTACGCGTATCTCCCGTTGGAGGGGTTTCAGAACGATTCCAATGTAGATATTGGCAGAAGCCGAATTTAACGTGTTGTGAGGATGTACCATACAACTGTTCCATAGGTACCGCCAGGATGTCACTCGTGGAACCTTGGAACGTGCGTGACTTCCGACACGAGTCATCAAAACCCATGAAATTTATATGGAAGGCTGTTCCCCTTCAGGCTTCGAGTATCCCTCGGTCAGGTCGACGCAAGTAGGTAGGTTCCAATCGGACGGATCGGCCTTACACTTTCCCCGTCCTCACCTCCGGCAACCGGCGTCTCTCAATGAAACCGGGTAACGACCGACACATCGACCAGCTGTCTCGAATTATTTGATGTTGAAATATGAAATGTATCAAGTGTCCGCCTACGTCGCCTTACGAGTCGATAGAGGAAACAGCACGTTACGCGCATCGATCGTCTCCGGGTCGTAAATGAGGGATGGGATGCAGGAGGATGCAACCTGAACCCATCGTGACCACTGTACTGAAAGCATTCGGGCGTACGCTAGCATATACAGTGACGCACAGGGCCCAGCTGGCAGGCAGGCATTTCGGAAGCAGTTCTAAGGCCTGAGCATATCGTGACGAACTTCACAACAAGGATTACTTACGTGTTGACGCTGTGGATTGAGCCTCGAGTTTATTGTACGATATGATCGGATTGGATACCTCAGGGGTAAGTAAACGTACTTGGGACACGTACTAATCTGCATGACAGTGGGCTGCCCGGGCGACCTCCATTTAGAATAGACCCTGAAAGAAATGTCGTGGGGACCCTAAAACTTTCTTTTTTCACTCGAGTTTTACTAAGAGATCTGATCGGAGGAGATGCGGCCTACCAGAGTACGTTAAACGGAGACGAAGTTAACATTGTGAGTCCGTCAAATTGCAAAACAATTCTAATCCTTGTATGGGCCTGCTGTTCGTCGGATTGGCTGCTGGCAATGCTTGGTTAGTTTTCATGAACTTCAACTTGCTTATCGATGAAGCTCAAGCGCTTAGCGGGGCCGTTCTCGGTGACGTCGGTGACTCAGCGCGAGAGTAGATCGGCTATTGAATGGAAACAATGGAAGCTGGCCCACTTGGTGCTGCTTATGCGCCGTTTCGCAGCCGCTATCCAAATGAAGGTGGTCTTCAAGAGGGAGTTGGAAGCGGAAGGACCATCACTCGCGTTCATCTAAGTTTGATGTGACGCCTTCAAAGATCTATGATTTGCGAGGCAGATTCAATTCACTACATACAAACGAACAAGGAAGTTGAAGGAACAAAGGTCGCACCAGGTCACGCCCAATGATTCATCGGTGCCAATACCCTTCAAACAGTCCTTGACGAGGGTACAGGTTTAGTGAAGACGGGCTTCTGGTAGAAGTGTCTCCGAGCAGAGTCCATCAAATCACCAGAAAGTAAACTAATGACTCGGAGGGTTTGATGAGGGTTGATTCCTTTACATAATATTTTGACTTGTTTGGTGACATGCGTAATAATAATTAGGTCGCCTGTTCGCCCCAGGAGTGCACCTGAGCGTGGTAGTACACGATTTACTGCTGATACATTGTTCGCAGTCGGTTGGCTGCCCGAGGTGCGGATACCTATTGATGCGTCATATTTATCGTGGATGGTTTGATACATGATTTCTACTGATGGCTTGGTGGCAGCCTTCTGCCGGAGGCCCGCCATATCACCTGCATGTCTAGGCCTATGGCAAAAGCGGCCACACGCACCTCAGTGTCCTTCCCACCCTCCTAAATGCTGTCAGATCAATCCCATGTCTAACCGCCACCTCATCTAGCTTGCTGCCCTTAGCAGGATTCACCACTTCCCTGACCGCAGCGGCAGCCGGCGCCCCGCACAGCAGCGCAGCCATCCGGTAAAAACCCCAGCGCGACGTGTATTTGGCGAGCATATATACGTAGGCCAATCCGTTGTGGAAGGGGGCAAAAGGGGGTCTCTTGCGGACGGGAAAGCCGTCGTACCTCGCCCGGCTGATGGTGAAGAGGACATCGGATGTTTCGCTGACCCTGGCGAGGGGCGTTGTGGCAAGGCAGCGCTCACGGAGTTCTTCCCTCAGACGGGCGCGGTGCCAGCACGCGGGAATTTGGCGCTTGAGGCCGAGCATTTTGTGCCAGCGAGATAAGATCGCATCGGGCCTGAGAGGCATTTTCGTGGGCATACGGTTGGGTCAGCCAGGTTGGCTCGGAGGTTCAACAGTGTGATTCGGTAGAAGCAGGCCCGACGACACGTTGTAAGTGCTTTCTCGTTGCTTTCTGAGATGTCCATACTCGGGAGAAGTGGAAACGATGATGTATATTTTGACTTGTTTGGTGACATGCGTAGGTCGCATGTTCGCTGGCAATTCCTGGCACGAGGACAGATCTCGGCACCCCCTCTACGAGAACGAGTCTGCTTCCCCGCCGATGACCGATAAATGGAGAAATTGATCGGCATCATTGCCAGGAACGCCTACAAAAACACTGGCCAAGTACTACTACCTCGCCTTCGACGAGTCGACGTCCACCATCATGGACGTAGTGTTGTTTCCTTGAGTGACGAGTCACATGGAACTCTGGGTGCATGATGGATGCACGTTTCCCATATGTACCCTTGACCCAGGGCAAACCCAGGGTGCAATGAGGTGTGGTGTTAATGCTATCACATTACGTTCCAGGAGAGCTTCTCAGGCACTCGTTTCCTCTATTCGGCTTGTTTTTGCGCATCAACTTGACCGAGTGACCGGCATTGATCAGTCCTGTCTCTCCGGGCCGGCACCACAGTAGCCTAATGTGACTGTGCATAGTGAGTCGTTCCTTTGCTTTAATTCGGATCCCTTTCGAGAGAACGCGAGGCAAACTTGACAAGTGCATTACGCCCACGGCACGAGGGGGCGTGTATCCCCGTTTTTAGCTGAATTGCCCTCCAGCTTTTCAACGTGACTTGGGTGGCGTCCGGTCACCATGGGGGAATTAACACGCTCCGGCGAACTCCAATCCCGCAGGACCCGCAACAATTTCAGGGCCTATCAGATTCAATGGTATCAGTGATCTTTTGAAAATTTCCATAAAGGTATTGTTGTACGTTTTCAGTGTACTCAGAACCCCGTTCTTCCCCACTCACTGGTCTCTTGATATGATACCATTCAGAACAGATCATCCAAATCTCTCTCCTTTCAGGAAAGGTACAAGCCCACGGGTTGACTGCCGTGACGCGTTTTCTGCAAACAATCGAACAACATTATTGTCTCCCTCAAAGGATGCCCTCTCGCGACGAAATGAACGCTTCGAAGATGCCCGCAAAAGCACCCAGGACATTATGCTTCATGGAGCTCCACTTCCTCTCACCTGGGTGCGTCGTGATTATGATTGGTGCGTTCTCATCGCAGTTTCTCAAATAAAGCGTTTCAGGTCCTTGTCACGGATAATGTCATACCGGATTATGCCGTGCCATTCTCAGCAGCATACGGTGGCCCTCAGTTCGTCGCAAGAGCACTCTTAGAGGTGAGGTCGTAGTACTCCTTCGCATGTCAATCTGATGCTTACTTCTGTCTGGGCCAAACACAGGGTCAATATTGTAAGAACTCTGAATCCGTCCATCTTTCCTTCTTCACAATTATACCTTTATCAGGCATAGGCGCGGCAGGGACCGGATTGCCGCTGGGCGCTCTTATCGACTTCGCAGGTCGGCAGGTGACGGTCAGTGCTGAGTGCATATCGCCTATTAGATTTATTGATAAATTTACGATCAACTTGATCAGGTAAAGCGGTATGAAGTCCTCTGTTTCGTCACTGAAATGCGATGGAGCATCACACAAGGACTTGAAAACCTCCAGCAAGGCTCCTATATCATTTCGGATGCTGCTAAACGCTCGCGCAAATCCAACTCTTTTCGTACTTCTCAGAAAGATGTTACCACGAGCTTGCTATTCGATAGCGATATTTTGCGTGTTATACCTGACAATGGAGTGCACCATGCTGCTTCTCCGGACATGAGGTATTCGTTCTGCGTAGCTTCAACCGTTTACACCTTGACCCATGTACCCTCAGCCGCGACTACTCCACCGATAAGCATCATAGCACATCGCCTTTATCCCCCATCAGCCGTGATGTCATTGAAGACATATGTTCCTCCGCAGCCTTGGACACGGTGAAGTTGACCCGACAAGCTTCTCAGCGTTCACCTTTTGCTATTCCCTCACGCCACGAACATCTAGCTGGTGACTCTCTACGAAACGAGCGTTCCCTTGCCATTGAGACTGGACAAACTCCAAGGTCGCAGATCAAACAGTCTTCGGAACTGTTCCCTGCAATCGGACAGGCGGATAACAGGGTCCGCAGATTGAGTTCTTCTGCTTATGGGTTGGTTTTGCGGCTTTTTATTCATCTGCCAGTGATTAATTCATTCGTCCACCAGGAGCACCCTAACAGCACAGAATTCAACGAACTTTCAACAGCCTGAATCTCCTCGGATTCGCTCCCTCATTGGTTCTCCACGCGCAGAAACTACTCGCGAGCGGCAGAATAATGACGGTCGCTTTCATGATGCAATCGCTGCTCCTGTTCCTCGGGCTAGTTATATCCCCCCTACTAATGATCTCTTATTCTCGCAATCATTCGACGATCATACATATTCGACGGTTCCTATAATAGGCTCTCCCAAGACGCTGACTCGTTCTGTTGACAGTGTCAGCAGACATGACCAGCGAGATGTCAAGAGCGAACTTTACCCCGGTGGTTTCACGTTCGTTGTCGATGTGCTTCCAGTATCATTCTTCTCTGAGCCCTCTTGTAGGCACGTTAGGTCGCCTAGTATGGCGAGGGTGTCTTCCCCACTGACAGGTCGTCTCGGCTATGCCGGGACAGGTGCTGCGGCTGCTTCTCGAGTCTCCGAGCATGACTTGGTAGGAAGACCTTTGGAGGCATCATCCCCAACTTGGGTTGGCGCAAGCTCTCACGAAAGGATTCCCTATACTCGACCTTTCTCTCGGAACTCATCAGTCCAGAGACCCCAGATACGTACAACTTCATCTCCTCTCCAAACAGAACGATCTTTGGCGTATGTGGAGAAGGAAGTTGATGATCGGTTTGTGTCACCCTTTGTGGCGGTAACCTGAGTTGACGGTTTTTTTTAGCGAGTTTATGTCTGAGAGAGCTGCCCATCGCATTCATATGGTTGAACAGCCCGCCGATAATCGCAACATTCAGATCGCTACCATGGTGGCCGATACTGGGTTGCACCGCTCGGGATCCTCAGCGGAGCCGTTGGTCAGGTCGCTATATCCCTCTAAGGACGACAAGCCGGTGCATCTCCGGCCTCTTGAAGTCAGCGTCGACGCTCAGCGCGGCCGACCTGGTTCCAATGTTGCATTTTCACGTAAACCGGAGTCGCCGATTAGCACCACCCAGGTCATCTCCACACTTGCGGCTGCAGGCGCAGTCGCTGCCGTCGCCTCAAGTTACAGCGAACATTCCCCAACTGTTTCTATTTCTTCCCGTCCGCCCGTGTACACTGATATCAACAAGACTTCAGCTACTCGAACCGCTGATCATTTTCCTATCATGCGCAAGATGTCGATCCAGGAACGGTCCGATGATCGTCATCTCTCTGAGGCAGCGTTGGTGGACTAACTTATCCTTTGTGAAATGTTTCTGACGCCACATTTAGACGAACGCCCGGACCAGCTGTTTTCCAAAGCGCACGGTCAGCAACCGAGCGCGGCGAGCTCGACAGGCTTGCGACGGAAAAGGCACGAATGTGCATCGCAGTGGAGGATTCCCAGGCTTCGAACTTCAGAGGTCCTGGTCGGGTTTCTTCACCACTAATCCCGCGGTTGTCTACTCCCGCGCTAGGTGCTGCGCAATTTGCTATCTCGCGCGGTGAATCGGGAAGCAGCGTCGGACGCGGTGCCTCGCCGACGCAAGGCACACAGGGCCATGGCGTCCACAAGACAGTGGTCCAATTTTCACACAGTGATATGATCCAAAATCGACCTTCCAGAGAGGAAGGTGTCTCTATCGGTGTTGGCGACACCCGGTTTGCCTCTGGGAAATCAAGGTAGCTATTTCACTACTTTACATGGTAATAAGATACTGATGGAAGCGAAGTCGCCTGCCTGAAGGCACCTTGGGTCGTCCTTCCAGCTTGCTAGATAATACTCCGACTCGTGCCTTGGACCCAGTGTCGGCGCGGGCTGGCCTTCACCTACAAGCTGATGTAAAAACAAGGTCTGACTCAGTGTATTCGTAAGTGCTTATATGCTGGATGCGTTGTTCCGACTCATGGTTTGACGTCTTTCCCAGTCCTCTTGATGCAAAGGATCACATTGGTCATGTGCAACGGGCAGACGCGGAGCGTGTCAGTCTCAGTTGGGACGAGAAGACGCATACGACCCCTTCGAACACTCAGCAGAGATACGAAGTTCCCCTTAGCAAGTACTTGGGACCAGAGGGCGACGCGTATGCATCCGTGGTGACGTCAAGGGAAGGAAAGGACAGTTTTAAACAGGTGGGACCCGCAACCAGGTGAACATATTGAACATATGTGCATCTTTGATGCTTACGAGTGTTCTGGTGCCTATAGTCGTAGTGCGATCGAAGAATCCAAGAGCGCCAGGGTTGCGCAGGAACTCAAAGGGCGAGAAAACGCAAAGTCGGCATCTTCAAAGAAAGGTAGTTCAGTGGTGTCTGGCGTACTCGCGGCCGCTGCCGTTGCTGCTGTCACGCTAGAGGCTATTTCCGACTATCGTGAGCAACATTCCGAGCGTAAAGAGGCAACTCGTGGTCGCGATTTTCCTACCAGCGGAGAACCCGCCAAGGTTACCGAGGACAGAGAAACGGCGCTGACCGGGAAGAAGGTCTCTGAGAATCTGAGGGTACAACAAACCGTGGTTGCTGATTTACCATCATCCTTGGGGCCGAAGACAGGACGGACGCCTGCTCCATTGGTGCTCAATGAAACCGAAGCCCAAAGTCGACGTAGCGGGTGCGTGAAATTTGAGGTCACCCAGCACGTTGCGTTTACTAACTTCTACGTAGTTCTACTGATATTCAAACACCCCAAACCAGGACGATTGAAGATCGAAAGCTTATCACCCGCACGGATAGCCGCCCAGGTAAGTCTCATCCGAGTCAAGCTTTCATCTGTGCTCAGACATCTGAAGGCGTCTCAGCTCCCGATGTGTACGCGAACCTGCGTACTGATAAGTCGACGGGCAGCGTCACCCTGGCCAAGATCGGAGTCCAGACACGGAAAACGCTACCATCTGAAGGGAGCGCTATCGATATCGTCACTCTGGAGCAAGCGCGAGAAGTGTCGGGTCGAGCGCAGATTGACCAGCGCGGCCGAAAGGAAGTGGGTGGTGTTGATAATGATGTTACTTACGCCATTCAATCGTGAGTCCTCTTGGGTATATTCACGACGCTTTGCTGATATGACAAGGACCTCGTCACATGAGCGGAAAATGAATACGGCAATAGATGGTTTGGACCAGCATGGTTCCTCTGATACAGTGGTCACCATCACACGGGCGAGGGAGGACCACTCATCTCAAATTCCGGCACGGAGGGAAGAGCAAATCATGGAAGCACGCACGATATCATCATCGAGATTGTCCGCTCCGTCGAACTCGTCCACGACGTCCGGGAAGCGTACAGATATTGCAGTTTCTCCTCAAATCACTGTGAACGTGAAGCAAGCGGCGACGGTGTCGACAACGACAAGGTTAGTATCTTTTATGAGCCATATCAAACAAACCCACGTTTCTGTCAGTAGCGACGTGGCCAAATCGACGGGATCGACTCGGACGTCAGACGGCCAACGAACGGAGATCGTAACTCTGCGATCTGGCGTGGATACTGTCGGCAATACTGCATCTACTAGTTCAATCCAGAATGACCAGCTTATTCGGTCGCTCGAGTCGACCACAGCTGGAATATACCAAACGGCGCCTCAAAAAACGATCACTAGTATATCATTCACGAACCTTAGCTCGGAAACCCTGGATGTCGACGCCGAGCTTCCCACCAAAGAAACTACTCTGATTCCCCGACAGTCTATTCCTGCTCTGATCGCCCTTGGAAAACAAGAGAGCGCTGTCATCGATCACACTGGCTCGTCTGCGCACACTGAAAAAGAAGCCATAATGATCACAAAAACATCGTCGGTTACTGTTGTTACTTATATGAAGTCAAGCTAACCTGACGACTAGGAACGACAGTGGCGCGAACTCGAAGCAAGTTCGCAATGATCACGCTGAACGTGTTGATGGAGTCCGAGTCGGAACAAACATTGACCTCCAATCCCATATTGCAGTGATCCATGATGAGAACACAGTCGCTATCCAGCGAGCTTCGTCATCTATCGAGGGGGAAGCGACTTGCTCGAAGCTTTCCAAAACTCTCACCAAGAATGGCTCACTGGACCAATCGGCTCGCGTCGCAATCAATGAAAGGAAACTCGTTGGCATCTCTGGTGTTCGCGAGTCGAGTGCTGTGTGCGTTGATGAGACGGATGCAGTGAAAAAAGCTACAATCGCGCGAGTCACATCGTGAGCATGTCTCTCTTTCTTGTCGACTAAAGTTGACTTTCATTGCAGGGAAGGTACCACCAGCGCGGCTTTGGAAGCGAAACTCTGTGAGAAGACAGGAGGAATAGTTCAACGCGCGTCGAGTAGCGAAGCTGCACGTGGCCCCTCGCGTTCTGCCTCATCCCAGGACAGAAAGGCACGCTTGGGCGGTATCGGATCGCTCGATTCAGTCGATGCAGAGCCTGCACCTTGTGGAAGCGGAGGGTTTGCATCTGGCTCGGCGTCCGTCTCACTGACCCTTGACACCTTCTCTTCGCCTGCACGCCCTGCCTCCCCGCCCAGGGTCACTTTGGTCAGCAAAACCGATATTACTACAGGGAAATATCAGCCCGAAAAACTTTCTGTGGTCAATACCCGAGGAACGGTTCTGGACGTTAGGGATGAGGGTGGCCATCGGGAGGACGTGAAAAGGTTTGCGACGCCGATAGCACCCGGGGGTCTTCGCTTATTTTCCTTCTAGATCACTCAAAGCGGAGAAAACCATTAAGGAATACGATGGTGAACATGGTGATATTGTTGCAGCTCACACCTCCGCAAGTACCCTCCCATCTTCCACTCACGCTACCGACAAAGCCATCGCTTTGGGTTGCGTTATCGGTGCCTTGGCGCTCGGAGATTCTGCCATCGAACGCGTCTCCCGCGACACTTCGCATACCGAGCAGTTCGAGGCACGAGAAGAAACGGAATGCATACATGCTGAGAAGGATGTCGAGTTCCTCGAGCATTCTGCGACCACATCGGTTGCGTGAGCAATTTTCGTCACTTTTCACTGGCAATTTGAGTTGATTTATGTATTCGTGCTTTCCACCAGCGATCGACGAGTGGAAGCCACAATCAATTCTGCAGCTCCCGCTTCGTCTCTCCCGGAAAATTCACGGATTCCGCTGACGGGCGGTCGAGTTCGAGCGGTATCATCCAAAGAGAGGTCCTTGGGGTCGAACGTGGGAATGACAGGACAGCGAAGCAGCGTTGCGTCAGTGGATGTGCGTGGTTCTGCCTCGTCTGTACAGGCCGAGCCCTGCGCACAATCAAAAGATGTGCTCGATGCCCGCAGAGACGTCAAGGGTACTCTTCTCGTGTCTTCGGAACAGCGAAGCGAAGAGATGGAACATGATCAGATCGAAGAAACGCGCGCATCTGTCACAAAATCCTCGTGAGCATGTTCCATATACATACGTGTTTAATCGTGGAACCTCATTGATACGCAGGGTCGGGTCGTTTGAACGGTCGGAAGTGTTGCATCAGGAAAGCCTCGGTGAAAGTACCGACATCAAGCGTACCACCGATACGAGCATGAATTCGTCCGTCTCTTACCTCGTCCCCAGCGACTGTCGCCACGTCGAGGAGGTCACAGACTCGCGTTGCATCGTTCCGTGTCAACCGGAACCCGGGCATTCCTTCCATCTAGCAGATGTAGAAGAATTGAAACATGAGGAAAAACGCACTAGTGGTGCCCGAGTCGATGCCCTTTCCGTCAGGCAGGGTTCCGCATTCAGCCAGCAAGACAATCTATCTACTGTGGAGGACACCTCTCGACTTGTCACCTCGCAAAAGGTCTCGACTGCGACTAAAGAGACGGCCCTGACGAACGTCGCTTGTGCTCCGGTTCTGACCACGGCAAATGGATCTAGCAATGCATGCAGGTTCGCGAGTCAACTTTACTCCGTCTCTAGAGGCGCCGCTGACCTCTCTTTAGGCGCTTGGTAACCCCGAAGACAACTCAAGCCGAGGCGAGCGTGGACGTCATCTCTGCTGAGAACGTATTCGGTGCAGTTTCGGTCTCTTCTAGACCTAGACCACTACCGTCTGCCTCTCTGGCATGCGTCTCAGCGTCGAAGGATCAGTCGACCGCGGATACTGCGCTAATCATCGGCAGCAGTGTTGTGGCCGCTGGAGCCGTCGTCGCCATTGCTGCGAGTGCAAGATCCTCCAAGGAATCCGAATCCGTCAAGGGAAGATTTTCGTCCAAGGATTCGACCGCGGGGACTGTGACTCAGCGGACATGTGACGTCCACGAGACAGACAAGGTTGAGGTTAAAGACGAGTCGGTGGCATGGTGAGTGAACCTGGCGATAGTTGTAGTATTTCGATCACTCACCTCACGTCATTGATTCAGGGGGCGCGATATCAGTCTATCTACCACCGGTTCTGATCAGTATCATGTTTCGTCCCGCGTCTCAGGGCTTGTGCTACACTCTCCGGTGGATGCATCTCAGACTGCTCTGCGTGCTTCGCACGTCGACTACTCGGAATCAAAAGAAGGAACATTCGAGGCACCGGCAGACAAGGTCCACGGGGCTATCGCCATAAAGGAGGTGGATGTCGAAGGAGTAGAGGCTGTCTCAGTGCGTAAGGACAACCTGAGGTTTGTGTCTTTGACGTTCCAAACTTTTCTCTGCTAAACATCATTTCACAGCTCCTCGTTTTCCTATGTGTCCTCTCCATCCTCTCCAGTCATGCCAGATTCAAGAGGGGAGGCTTACTCGATTTACACAGCGGAAAGTGAGTTTCTTTATAATTACATTCTCTTCTTGCTTCACATATGGCCTTTAATGCGACCTTTCATGTATATAGAACAATATTCCCGCGAGCAATCCAGCGGGCAGGCATCTACCAGTCAAGAAAAGCGGATGCAGACACAATCGCAAGTACAAATACAAAATGTACAGGTACCAACGCCGTCTGGAGCGTTGAAGGACAACGTCGAGTGGGACATGTCTACTTGGATTCCGTGCGTAGTAGTTTCTCTTCTTTGCGAAACTCGGTGTAGTTGAACCAACGACGGCTGGCTTTCCAGGGATGTGGACGCTGAGGAACCCCCACCAAGCTACGAAGATGCCGCCGGAGGTTCGCTTGTCGAGGCGAGCGACGGTCCGGCTTTTTCGGGGCCTCGCTCACAACAATATCGCGGGGATGAGAAATCGAGCGCCGTCGTCGATACTGCCGCGGCAAGCGTATTTGTCCGACGATCCGACGTGGGAACTTCGGCCGTCGAAGAGCACTTCGGTGCACGCCAAGAAATTCTGTTCGTCGCTTCACTTTCATCTCATTCGGGCGAGGATCTTATTTGACGCGACTTGCATAGGACTGAGAGAGTCGATGTGACTTCCACGACCGGCGAGGTATCGATCACGAAGCAATCCGATGACACGTCCGAGTCTCTCGCTACGCAGCGAGATATCGAGAACTTGTCTACCTCTTGTTCCGTTTCGACTCTCGACACCAGCATTGCCTCGACGGAAAATTTGGCTGCAGACGTCCGCAAGTCTCAGATTCGTCATAAGGAATATGAAGGACACGTGGCTACTCAATACGACGAACACGGCAGCATGTTCGTGGCCGATGCCAACAATACCTTCGCCAAGACTATTACTTCGAAGGCTGCCCAAGATATCGAACACAGCGCTGTGGTCGTGGTCGATGCTGACAAGTCCGGAGAGACTACCACCGCTTCGAATGTGCACGCCGCCGTAACAATGGCAGACGCACGACGAGAATCGAAGACAATAGATGCTGTCGGGTCGAAAGCGGAGATCCAGACCCAGAGCGGTGTTCTTGATTCGCTTCACCGGCAGTCGTATAGCGGGGATGTTCAAGTTCGCGCTACTAGTATCTCTGGAGAAGATGACCGCGAGGACGTGGAAGTTGGTACCGCGACCGTTCTTCCGTCACTGCCTGCTCGTGACGTCCGGCGCTCTCTATCTCTTGATGTTACGTGAGTTATATTTATATTACTATGTGACAAGCCACGACAGGCCGACATCCATTGTAGAGATGAACATCTTGAGACGACCGTCGACGCCGTCTCCACACTGGATTCCTTGCAGGTACACAGTGATACCTACGTGGCGACAACGGACGTCGCGGCATCGGGTGTTCAAACTAGCTCGGGTGCTGCCGTTCAGTTGGACGTCGATGCCTCCGCCTCCGCGTCCATCACCAGAGTACAAGCATCTGAGCAGGTCGTGTCTACTTCAGGGTCGACATTCGATGTACGTGAAGACCAGCAAACACACCTAGAGCACCTCGACGTGGCCATACAGAAGCAAGAACAGAAACGCACCCCTTTGATCGCATCCTCGCAGGTCGCTCGGGAGACGGTGACCATCACTGCTGACGATTCGAAAGCGGAGAACCGGACCCAGAGCATCGTTGATTTAACTTGCGAGCAGTCGAGCAGCAATGCTGTTCACACCGCTACCACTCGCTCGGGAAAGGTTGACGATACATTGGATGTGGTTGCGGGTGTCAGTTCCGCCGCGGCTCTTTTATCTCTCGAGGCTTACAGCATGCAGCAATCTCGATCTCTTGATCACACGTGAGCTGAATTGTTGTTCGGGACACCACAACCGACTGACTTGCACTGTAGAGACGAACATCTCGAGACGCATGCGACCAAACAGCTTGTCGAACACATCGAACAGACACAAGAACAAGAAGAGCAAGGATATTCAGAATCAGAAGAATGGTCCATGGATGTGTCGTCACGGATTTCCTCGCAGGTACAAAACTCGGCCAGCGTGACAACAGCCGACATCGCAACTTCCAGCGCTCAGACCAACTCGGGGGCCGTTCAGACGACCAAAGAAGACGACCTATCCGCCTCTGTCATAGAGACTTTCTCGGGCGTCTCGTCGACCTCGAGATCAACGTTGGACGTGCACGACGACCAGCAGACACACCTTGACGCGGTTGTTCAGAGACAGGAACAGAAACGGACCGCGTCGAGCGCGTCCTCTCATGTTGCCGCCTCCTCAATTTGCGAACGGGATCTCGACGAGGAAGAAATTGTTGACTTTGGCGAGGAGGAGGACGACGAGTGTGCTTCTGAACTTGAAAGCGAGATCGCCGCTTCAACGCTGATAATCTCGGAACAGAGTGTCGGGACTGTCGTGGAGGCAAACGAGTCGGGGACACGGGCGCGTATTATTGAGGAAACCAAACAAGCACAAGAACGGACTGGCGGGGTATCCATTCAAGATTCTTCTCAGGAACTCGACGTCAGCGCGACGAGGACGAACATCACGACTTCCAACTCGGGCGAAATTCAGACGACCAAGAAATATGATGTGTCCGCTTCCGTCACCGAAGTACAAACGTCCGAGGTGGAGCAGCTTGAGGACGTCTCGTCGACCTCGACATCGGCGCTCGACGTGCGCGAGGACCGACATGGGCATGCAGATCACCTCGACGTGGACGTGCGGAAGCAGGAACAGAACGGAACAGCTTCGATCACGTCCACCGCCGTTGTTTCGTCTCATGAACGGGATGAAGAGGAATACGTGTGTTACGGAGAAGAGGAGGACCAGTGTGGCCCTGTAAGCAACACCGTCACCTCAACGTCGTCGTCGATGCTGATACTTAGGGACAGAACGTTGCAACTGTCGTGAAGGTGAACAAGATGGCGTCGCGAGCGCGTGCTACTGAAGAAACCGAACAAGAACAAGAAGAATGGACTATGGGGGTATCGACACAGCGGTCCTCACAGGAATGTGACGACGCTCGCATGACAACAACGGACATCGTAACCTCCGGCATTCAGACAAGCTCAGGCGCGGTTGAGACAACGAAGACATCGGATGTGTCTGCTTCCATTACAAGTGTACAAACGTCTCACGGGGAGAAGGTCGAAGGCGTCTCGTCCGCGTTCGATGTGCGCGACGACCAGCAGACGCACGTGGAACTCGACGTGACCGAACGGAGGCAGGAAGAGGCTGAAACCACGTCATTCACGTCCTCGGAAGCCGTCGTTTCTTCCTCTTGCGAGCTGAGTGTCGAGGAGAGGGAAAATGTGGATTTTAGAGAGGAAGACAGGAGTGGCTCTGAAAGCGAGATTACCGCCTCGTCGTCGACGACGACGATGCAGACATTCTTGGAAGAGAAGCGGAGCGTTGGGGCTGTTGTGGAGTCAGAGGCCAAAGATACTGCGTCGCGAACGCAGGCTGCCGAGCAAACTGAACAAGAACAGGAATGGTCTGTGGGCGCAACGACACAAATCTCCTCACACGAAGATGACGCCTGCGCGACGACGACCGAAATTGCAGCCCATACAAGCTCAAGCGGTGCTGTTCAGACAACCAAGGAACTTGATTCCGCTTCCATCACCAGAGTACAAGTATCGGAAGTGGAGACGATCGAGAACTTTTCTTCAACCTCGGCGTCTGCGTCGACGCTCGACATGAATGGCGATTCTCAGGCGCATGCAGAACTGGACGTGGCCGTACGGAAGCAGGAACAGGAACAGACTACATCCATCGCGTCCTCGGAGGCCGTTGTTTCTTCATCTTGCGAGCAGAGTGTCAATGAGGAGAGATGTCTGGGTTACAGCGAGGAGGAGGAGGAGGAGGAGGAGGAGAGGACAACGCTCTGCGGCGAGTCGGATCGACGTTCGGTTGTAGTGGGCAGCTTTGAAAGCGAAGTCGCCACCACAACCTCATCGACGTTGGTCGTATCGGGAGAAGAACAACAGAGCCAGGAAACTGTCGTGGAGTCGGAAGCGATCGAGAGGGCGTCGCGAACGAGCACCACTGGGCAAACGACGACAGAGGCGACGAAGACCATCCTGAGTTCTGACTCGGAAGAATCTGCGGAGATGACCTCGCGATTGCGAGAACGAGGCGTCGAACATGCCTCCGGTTCGCACATACTCGAGGGGACGACGTTGGCAGCCGGGGCTGCTGCATTTGCCTGGGCTGCGTTGGAGACGAAGGAAAGCGGAACTTCACCGGAAGAGGGCAACACGATCAGGACCGGGTCGCGCACGCTAACGGACGTTGGGAGGTCTGAATCAGCGGTGGACGAGTCCCTGGTCACGACCGAGCAGCGGCGTGCTCGCTCTGTTTCGCATTTCGACGAGGATCTGAGTGAATCGTCCTCCGAGGAAGGTATCCACACCAATGGCAATGGTCGTGATCGCAGCGTCAGTCAGGACTCGGCAGACGGCGTGACAAGGGAGTGCTCGACCGCGGTCGTCACCACGCAGCGTGCCCGATCCGTTTCGCTTTCTGATGGAGATCAACCCCGACGACGTCGATCGCCTGTGTCGAGGCGGACTATAATGGGCGGCGAGACTGTGCGCGATCTGAATGATCTGGCCGGATCGTACTCCGAAACCGTTGTTCAGGATCTAGAGGGCACCCGCATTACTAGCGACCAGCGTGACACTCAAGATGTTACTTTCCGTGATGAAAAGACGGATGAAGAGCTCGACATTACCAGGTAACATTGCCGCTTCGCTTCCGCACCTTTGAGACTCACATCCACCTTATGACAGCACGTTCGAATCGGATTCTACCGCATACATGACGAAGAGCAGGGATGTGCGGCACAGAGTGTGCGTATCGTTTCACTCTCCTTCCGTGGCAACCCCTGACAAGGACACCTTGTAGCCCGTCTTCCGACTACGTGGAGGAATCTGACGAGGGACGCGTGGTGGATCTCCGTGACATCGCCGAATGTGGCGGTGTACGTCGAAGCCAAAGCCGGTTCGTACCTCGTCATTGGTATTCACCCACACGCGTTGCATTACGTTGCGTGTGTGCATGCGTGCGATAGACTGACTATGGTCGGACACAGGTCCACTGATTCGCGTTCGATGGAATACTTGCAGAGTCTGGAGACCGGCGAGTTCGAACACCCAAGGATGGTCGATAAAGATGGAAGCGAAATCGAAAGTGAAAGCGATGAGCACACGCTCGTCAAGGTACGTTGCGCGTTAATTATATGAATACCATGAGCTTCGATCCCAATTTGTTTTGTGTTATTTTTGGTTTCGCAGATAAGAAGGGGCGATGCTACCAGGTCGGCGTCACGGCGAACGTGGTCGCTCGTACAAGGATGCGTGGACCTGGGGTTCAAACGGGCCGTATCGCTTGAGCATGCAATGGCACACGTAATCGATCCCCGATTGTTGGTCGACCAGGACGAAGAAGGGTACGGGCCCGGGGCTATTGTCCGCCCCGGATCTCGGGCTGGCGCGGACGCTGTAAACCGGTCTGTGGTGGTCTTGATGGCGCGTGCGTACGGTAAACCGTTTGGTACGTGTACTTCTGTTGTGGTCTCGTGAGATAGGTGGCTCATGCGCCGTGCTTTCTTTCTTTCTTATTCTCTTTGTTTTTACCGGGGAACAGATGAAGATGAATTAGTGAATCGCATCCTCGATTGCATCGTGAGCTTGGACCCTGGCTTGGTGGACGCGGGCGAGGCACCGCAAGTGCAAGAGGTTGGGCTGCTCTGCGTGGTGGGGCGGAAGACGCGGAAGACTGTGGAAGCGCTGGAAGAGGTGCTGGAGATAGTCAAGGATATTCTCTTGGTGCGTGTCCCTTCTGTCCCTGTCCCGTCATCATCGTGACTGACTGTGTTGTATAGCAAGAGTGCGCGATCGAGACGCGTCACGTCGTCATCAACGAGCTCGAGATGGGATATTGGATCACGGTGACGGTGCAAATAGGGGCTGAATTCTGGACGTCTGTCAAGGCGGAGATTGAAGAGATTGAAGATGTCGGAAGATGGGAAGAGCTTGGTGACTCCGAGTTGCCGCCCGCTGAGGAGGTGGACATGGAGCATGCCGCTATCGGTGAGTACGAGGAAGATGAGCAACTGGGGCTGGAAGATGGTGGGACAGTGTACGATGAGGGTGCAGAGGCGTATGCGGAGGGCGTGGAAATGGAAATGGAAATGGAAATGGAGGAGGGAGTGGAGGAGGAGATGGAGGAGGAGGAGATGATGGAGGAGGAAGCGGCGGCCGAGTCGGAGGCGCACGAGATGGTGGAGGTGATAGCATAAATAAATCCAATCCGATATCATGTAGTAATTTTAAGGACTGACCGGAACACATGTGTTTTGAGGGGGATCATGATGCTTTATGAACGTGGACACTTCCTTTCGGAGAATCGGCATCACAAAAATTGATAAATCATAATAATCCCATGTACATACTGTAGTATGTAGGACCATTGTACCTGATGATATAATGTCAATCGAACTAACATTGTCGAATATGTTGGCATATACATTATTTGTGTGCACTGATTTTCTCTATCGTACGTGGTACATGAGTATGTATGAGAATATGTTGGCATATACGTTGTGCCCTCTTATTCGTTTGCAGTATTGTATAGCAAGG
>JBBPOL010000101.1:0-21351 GCA_038091435.1 Leccinum variabile | reverse complement strand
CGTCCAGACTCGACGCTGCCGGTCGACTAGTAGTTCGTAGGGCGCCCTACCTGTGCACGTCACCGCATACTGGTAAGTTTGATAGTAATGCACAATTTAATGAGATTTCAGATTTCAAGATTTCAGGGTGGGAACCCATGTGTACGGCGCACTACGTTGACTACGTTAAATGTGGTTAATTGCGACACATGAGCACATGAGCTTCCAACGTCGGGAGGGACAATCACTACTGTCTCAATCGTTCATTTCGAGGCATATTGCGACTTTGCGGAGGTCGAGATATGGCATAAATGCATAATGGACTCGGATAGATGCCGCCAGATAGTGAGTGACATGCGTTTTTGCCCTGCGATTGGCGTTTTTGCGATCAGCAACCGGCGACCCATGAAATTTATTTTTCTTCTTCGCCAACCTGAACCATGCAGTCGGTCTTTGGGATTAATATAATAAATATGCAGGCCGGTATCTCGGGGTTCTGCATGAAAGCAAGTTCCTGTGTACCAGACTGTCGGTAACAAATAGGTTGACGAATGTTGTTCGCGTGCGTTTACTGCATTTATTGCAGTGCCTCTCGAACGGGCTTAACTTGTTGACAATCGGGTATGGACAGTATTGCAGAATTTACACTCATACGCTGTTGAGTTGATCGTTCGGCAGCTACTGCTTGCCAAATATAATTAGCTAAGAGGTTCATCCTGTCCACTGCCCTTAAGTGTTTGAAGAAATTTTCAGTACTGTACCTCAGATCAATTGATACTTAGGCAATGATGACGAGAGAGAAAAACACAAATGATGTGGAATGATTAGTGGTTGGATTATGTAGTCGAATTACAGCTGTTTTCGAAAATGCAGAAAACGCATCACGAAAGAGACAAACATTGAAAAACAACAATGAAAAGCCGGGATAGATAGACCGGCATCAGTTACTGCGCGGATAGTGGCCATGCCATGGTGCATATCATGTTGGAGATAATCACCGTTAATCATGTATCATGCATTGTGCAGCATGGCAACATGGAGCAACGGCCACAAAATTCACCAGATAGGCTCCAGCGTGCAAGAAGTTAAGCCTGATCTGGGTTGGGCGCGGATCAAACAAACCCGCGCACAGGTAAATGAAGGACATCGAATGGAAGGTTAGTGCACCTGCCACCAACACCGTTGGTCGGTTGTAAACATGATGGCGCGCTGCATCCAGGAGGGGGACGGTGGACACGGTGGAGGTATGGAAACGAACTTCCCGACAGACTCTTACGGCACTGAACTTTGAAGACATTGTTTTTTTTAAGTCCCTGGGTTTCGAGCCAATCGAAACGAACCGATTCGAGGATTCAATCCTCAAATTGGATCACTTGGGGTGTCATGACAGCATGGTCTGTGGATGATCTTCTGGGAATGGAGGGTGACGATCGATGAATGGATGAATGTGCGTGAGTTATGCAGTATGCTGCGCGACGCGCAGTCGGGACAAACGTGAATGATGGAAGAGGCACCCCTGTTTTCACTCATGAGAGGATGAATGAAGCAACCGTTATTGACGAATACAATGTATGCGGGGGAGGGGCGGGAACCGACGTGTTTCCAATGCCACTTTGGGTTAGACTGATTTTAA
Organism: Leccinum variabile; assembly: GCA_038091435.1. NCBI lineage: Eukaryota > Fungi > Basidiomycota > Agaricomycetes > Boletales > Boletaceae > Leccinum > Leccinum variabile. The sequence continues at coordinate 19,739 of JBBPOL010000101.1, read as the reverse complement.
TTGCTGCGGATTCATCGATGAGTCGATAACGCGTATCACCGAAGAACAAAGTGAGAGGATACTATGGATGGCGAAGTGAGGCGTTATGAGGCCCGCGCTATGTCAGTGTCACAGACTCGACTCACGTGCAATCACGAAACACAGGAGGTACGAACCATTCAAATGATTCAGATGGTGTGGCAAACGTGAAACAAGGGAGGAGAACAAGAAGGAGCCTAACGTCCGCATATCGGAAAGCAGGCTGGTTCCCATGCGGTGCGCACTGCGGCTCAGTCTATAGGCCACTGTATCCATGAATGGGCAACGTTGGGCGATATGAAAACGGTTCATCAGAAACGCGTAGTAGAAATAGCATTTGCTTCACATGAGCCTGCTATCTTGCGCCAAAAGCCTCCGGTTGTGCTTAGTCCGAATACAGAACAAATTAGCGTTTGTTCGTTACCAAGTGGAGGTAGTTCTCCTGAAGTGGTACAGAAGGAAGGGGCTCTTCAAACCATTGGTGCGGAGCTAGTACTTTTGATCTGATGGAGATGATGAAATGATGGGTTGTCGGGAAACGAGCAAATGACAGACAACGCGCAATACGGTGTCGATTTCCGGAGCATTATTAGTCACGACAGTAGAACAAGACAGGAGGATCATATTAGAGGGTTCAAGGGGTGTAACAATTGGGGCAACAGTTGAGGAATAATGTCAAATTTACAAGTGAGATCCGTCTACAAGGGTCGAGACTTCAATCAAATCCAAAGAAGAGGTTAAGTAACGATCAAATTATTTATATAATTATATAATTATTACCTAATATTTCTTGCTCTGTAACACCAAAAATGGCAAACACACAAAGTCACTCTCATTCACTCCTCGTCGTCCTCCAGCCATGCATAGCATCTACGCTCGTATCAATGGAATATCAAGCCTGTGGTCTACTTGCTTGATGATCTTGCTCGCCTCAGTCGCGCTTTCCTCGCTCGTTTTCACCACCAGTCCGGCTGGAAAAGTCGACGTGGCGTCTCTCAAAGTGTCAGTATGTTCTGAATACTGATTGTGCTCTCATGAGACGTCATTCCGCGTCCTCCTGAGAAGCAGCGTCTCACTCCTTTGCTTCTTTGCTCAGGTACAATGCAAAGGCCAAACGTTATCCTTTCAAGCAGGAGGAGGTCGGATTTGTTAAGTTCAACATCACAGCAGGTGAGCGCTTTGCTTCCATTGTTCTAGCAACCGCGTGTTCATGGTTGCTATTTCATTTCGTCCGGCTCTTCACGAACGATCCGCTCCACCTAATCTCAAATTACACGTTCAATGTGATGTTCCCTCACATGGATGACGCACGCAATTAGACCTCCGGCCCCTTTTCAACTGGAACACGAAACAGCTGTTTGTGTACCTTGAGGCCGAGTACACGAATGCACAGGGGGTGAGTCACTATCGATTACGCCCGGATGTATTTGTGTCTGCTTATTCTGGCCTTCACAATGTGGCGCTTGTGTCTCACACGTCTTGATCCTAGATCAACAATACAGTCGTCCTGTGGGATCGCATCGTGCGTCGAAAGGAAGATGCAAACATCGTCCAGTCCTCCAGGAACAAGTACAAGTTCCGAGAATTGTCTCACTCATTCAAGTACGTTCCCACCATGAATCATGCTGTTCCGTCGATCTGTGAAAGGGGGAGGCTGCCGCGTGTTTCTCCGTCATCGATCTTTCCCTTATCTCAAAAATGCGACGACTTGCTGACTGATAACATTGTGTTCTAGGAACGTGTCACCTGCCGAATTCTCACTCAAATACAACGTCATGCCCTATGTTGGCCTGCTGACTTACGGCGAGGTAACACGGACGACAGGCTATGGGATGCCTGAAGCCCTGGATGCAGTCTCATGAGGTGCAGGAAGAGGAGGCAATGGGCTGAGAGCATTCACCCAAGCCGAGCTGGCCCGCGGAGTACATAGACAGAGTCTTACATAAGATAGGTCTTGCTGTCTGTGGCGCTCCCTATCAAGCATTTCCACTGCTCCAACCAAAGCCCAGAGGGTGGAAATCGTACCAAGCAAGTTACTCAGGTGGCCGGGTTGTTCGTATCAAAAGACTGTCTATCCAGATATGAGCGTGATCAATAATGACACGCCTCTCCAGGGACACAGGAATAACTGAATTGGGCGGTCGTTTTACCGTCGGGTTGGTGGAGCGTGTGTGACGCAACACATGTATGATGGGTGCTGTTTATTGCAGCTCAGAGCAGGCTCCGCGTTCTCGGTGCACCGAAGTTTAGAGTGGGTTTTATGCTTCGTTGGCATGCGGAGGCAATTTGCCATGGCGGCATGTAGGCTTCGTGGCCCCAGTTCGAACGATGTTGAGAAGCCAACTGCAGAGGCTAGGCCAGCCCAAAACAACGTATCGTATCGCAGCAACAGGAATTAATTTTTGGTGTGCAAGGCACAGCCCAAAAAAAAAGAATGGAGAAAAAAAAAGACAGTGAAAAAAACCGGGGGACCCGTCGCGAGGGTCTTCGCTCGTAGTGCAAGAGCGTACTAGCGGATGCAATTAGGCGGGCCGCAGGCAGACACATGTCCACTGTAATCGGAAGGAAGACCCTTTACCATCCCTGTGCTTATTCGCATCTGGAAGCCGCATTCCGACTTGGGAAGCGGGGAGGGCGCAAATATTTTGGGTGAGAAGAACGGCGGGCTGTGATGGGTGCCTTCGTGATGGGGGAAGCGCACATGGGTCACTGAGGGTGCAAACGCGACATCTACGTCTACTTCGAGTCGGCGTCTTGGATTGGCGCGACTCGACCTCGTGCGAGGACAAAGGAGAGTGCGAAGCAGGTGCAGGGTGTGGGGATCAAAAAATCGTTATCTCGCGATCCTGAGCTGTTTTTTTCGTGAAGCGCCCTGAACTGGCCTGGCTTTGGCGAGTTCACGTCACATTCCATTCTGGACGGCTTGGATTTGGCACTAGCACTGACACAATTTGCGTTGCGACCCCATGCGAGTGCATATGGCAATTAGAGGCGCAACAATTTTATACGTTCAGGTCGACTCTCCAGCGACGAGCCGATTTCATTGATCAAATAAACTGATATGACACTCAGCCTCCCAGCGAATGAAAACACGAATCTCAGGTTTGCATCCGAAATGGAGACAAATGCGGTGGGTGCTTATTACGGCAACACGTTACGAGAAACTTACGAATGGAGTTTGCTGTAAATGTGCATGATCTTGTCAGGACCTGTCTTCTGACCCATCGAGCCTGCCAGAGGCGTGGGTTCCATATTCAGTTAGTCTCCAAACCTTCAATTGACCGGCCTGCGAACTACTCCCATTTTCGCCAGGTCAGACAAAGTTATAAAGGGATACCTCGTTTTGATTTATTCCCCTGCCGTCAGTACTACTCTCCCTCCTCCCGGCTTCTGTTCGCTGCCCTGCTCCGATGGATTGCCCCTCTTCCTCGCTCTCGTATCCTCCTTATGACTATCCTGTTCGCTCGCAGCGTCCCGTCTTCGCGAGCCAGCCCTTGCAGTCCCCCGCACTAGAGTATCCCCCATCCCCCTACTACAGTGAGCACGAGGCCAAGTTTGACGTCCAGGTGAGTTGTACACTGTCACATCTTCACTTGATACGCAGCCTGAACACGCGGTCGCCATCTAGGTCAAGGTGCAGCGCTCCTTCTCCTTCGAAGAGCTTCAGTCTGGCTCCTACTTCGCATCGCTCGACGAGTCCGATATCCAGTTCTACCGTGTGTATGGACAACCTGTCCTCATTCCGTCGCCGGAAGGGTCCGATGGCAACTTCGTTGTCCATGGTTCATACCCTACTGCTCCATGCTCCTGCGAGTCGATCAAGAGCTGCAGTCTTCCCGTTGACCAGCCTCCCGCCTTTACCTCCAAGTCGTATACTCTACAAAACCCATTAGGCGAGGGCAGTGCAAGACAGAGTGTATACAATCCATCTGAATTGGCTTCATTCCGCCATGACTGGCAATTCGTCAAACAGGAACCCAGAGAGGTACGCCACAAGCTACAGAGTTACCGCACACGCTCACCTCCTGCAGATATATCCCAATCCAGCCATCCCAGCTATAGCCTCTCAGCTGTACACTTTGCCTGACCAGGATGATCAAGATTTGACGAGTGTTACTCAGACGCCAGGACGATATGTTGAAGAACACAAGCCCAGGATTCCCGTTTATGATGAACCACCAATGGATTCCCTGCCCTATCCGCCATCGAATACATCCTCTCCACCATATTTCCACCCCCCATCGCTGTCACAGGCCGCGCAGGATCGTGTGGTCCTAAGGTCACCACCGTTCATTCGTGATGCATCATTCCAAGTGAACTCGGCTCCGGACCACTGGGAGGACGCTTCGGCTCCTACGCGTGTTACGGTCCCTAGTCAGTCATACATGCTTGGCGAGCTTCCTTCGCCCGTTTCGACAGCTTTCTCGCAATCGCTCTCTCGACAATATTCCCCATCGTCGGTCGCGCGTTCGCATCGTCGCCATACACGGTCACCCTCACCGCGGTCATCTCTTCGCCTGTCGCCTGCTCCTCACTCGAAGCGGTCGTTGGATAAGAAGCCTGCCCTCGCATGTCTGTTCTGTAGAGGCCGAAAGATTGCGTGCGGGCCACCACAACCAGGTAGCAAAGACAAGACATGCAAGTGAGTTACATTTTTTATGATCATATCTAGGGTTGCATCCCGCTACCTTCCTGGTCGTGCACAAACTTGGATCCACCGGTTGCAGGTGATACCGGATTGGATTCGGCAAACCACGTTACATTATTGTGCATCATCTATCTCCCTTCAATCACCTAATCTTTTTCGCTGATCTCCGTGAAACGGATTGTTACCTGTCCGCAACGTGTGCTTACATGTCTCTTTCTTTCCCTTTTTTCCCAGTCAATGTGCCCGACGACATCTGAAATGTGAATACCCTCTCGAGTCCCGACGGGGGATGCGAAAGCGCAGGTCGCTAGTTCCCCGAACGTCCTCTGCGACCCCTGAGATCAACCCAGAAGGACCTAGAATCAACACCATCAAGGCCAGTCGGAAACGATCTGTGGACAACAGCCCGTAGGTGGGGTTGCCACGTCGAGGAAAACTCCACACGCATTACGTTCCGTCGTGCGAACCTCTTCGGTCAATCCCCCTTGGCACCGAGGCTCAGGTTTCTTTTTCTCATATTTACTCTGATGCATGATCACTTCGTTATGTTTTGTTCTGTTGTTCGCTTTTGCATTCTTTTTGTTTGCTTTTTTTGGTTTTTGCCTTGCTCTTTTTTTACACTTGTCGACATCTTATCCATCATCTTATTCGGCTTCCCGCCCCGCTTGTTACGTGGGATGCCGCTGACGCATATAGAAGTGCTTTTTTTTCCCTTTCTCTTCGCTCTTTTCAAGACTCATTATCAATGGAGAAAGGGGTCACGGTGGCGGCTCATCATATCATGTATCTTGGTTTTGCTTCTTTTTTTTCTCATGATCGTTATCTCTCAACCTTCTAGCAAGTCAACCCATTTACCCTTCTTACACGCACTCAGTCACGGTCTCCCCCTTTTTCACTGTTTGGCCCACCGTTGCATATCGAGTATACCATGTACATGTAGTCCTGATCGTGTATGCCCACGGCGTTGGCAAAAATTGGAATACTGGCATGCTGTCCTCGACATCATGAAATTTTCATCGAAAGAAATAATCGGATAATCAGATAGAGTTGACTCGGAAAAATGGTTGACATCATGTCATGATCAGTGAACCAGTCCGATCGATCGAATGTCAAGAATTCTTTTGGCAAGGTTGAAAGTGTAACCGTATCTATAACGGGGCTGTCTGGACAAAAGAAAACGATACCCACGCCAGCGGCCCATATTGCTGTGCGAGAGGGGCCTCTTGGTAACTCCTAGACTGGATGGGATGCATGTGCACTCGGAATGATGCGGATGGAAAGAAAAAGAGGGGGGGTTGGGAAGGCCACGAGGACTGTTGTGGTTGCTGCGCCTGGATCATTGGTGATTCAGAACCAGATATGATTATGATGCCAGATGCTGACGAAGTGCTGGCGCTGATTCAGAACTCGGGACCTTTAGTAGTCATAGCTAACTCTGTGTCCGGGCATGGACTGGCAGCGCAACCTCGCTGAGATGGAGGGTGGTAATATGATGCTGATTCATCGATGTTCCTGGGATGCAGGTGCTCCACTCCTCAACTCGATTTTCAAATCATATCAAAGAAGGTACGCAGTGGCGCCGGTGGCTAGTACGATCGGGTGTAGTACAGTACCAGGAGACGGTGGTCAGATGGTGCAGATATGATTCGGAAACATGATGATCCACTACGCAGTCTGAAGGCAATGCATTTGTATTGCAGAGTGCCTCATGCTAGTGCTAGATAGGAGGCACTCTGGTCGGACCAACGATTCTACCTGCATCATGTGCCGATCTGGGCTTGGAAGTCTCAATTAGTACATGTTTCGAATCCTAATGGCATGTCTAGTTGCCGTTTCCGTTCCGTTCCCGGCCCCCGGGTCTTGAGCTCCTACCGTCACCCGGCTCTGAGCGAGCGTTTCGCGAGGAGTAAATCTCTTTAAAACATTGCGGGGCGGGAAGTGCGGGGGACCGACGGCCGGCCCGTGGCGGTACGGTCGAATGTTGATGCGTTGATATCGCACTGGCAAGTCAAGCTTTGTTGGACCCACAAGTCGGCGGGACCCGCCTTTGTCACAGTGTCAGTTTGTCGTGGGTACATACTTAGGTTCGCTTAGCGCTATTTTTCTAAGCGCGGCACTGGCAGCAAGCTAATAAGCTCTCTATCCCCATCCGCTGCAGTGACGAGTCGCCACGGCTCTCTTACTAGGCGCTCGCTCTCTGTAAAGAACTGATCTGTCAAACGCTCTTACGTGCAAGAGGGGAAGGAAAAGAAAAGCAATCACCTGTCTACCCGGTTTGTCCTTGACGTCGGTGCGACCTGCTACTAGCATTGCCAGTGCAGTGCAAGTTGCTGGTGGGTGGTCACGCGCACGGTCCGTATCTCGATTCGCTGAAAGCGTCCAGTGTATCATCGTTTACGAACTGGCAACATTGAACGACAGTCATATTGTTTTCTTGGTTACATCTTTCGAGTCCGAGATTCACGCGGATAAAAGTTGACGATGGGAGACGTGGCTTGCACCCAAAGAATCCGCGGAGCGTCTGGAAGGTTTGACGTTGCCTGGCCGATCAGTCTGTGTGATTCTTCTCTTTCGGTGGCTAGTGCCAGTGAGCACTTCGCTGACAAGATGACAGGGAATTGACAGACATTCAAGAGTCACTAGTCCTGATTAATCAACTAATGCCAACTGGTGGACTCTGAGCCTGGTGATCTGTAAGTCGGAAGGCAAATCGATTCATCCATGCATCCATGGGAGCTCGACTCTACAGCCGTCACCATCGTCGATCGTGGGTGTCACCGAGGATCAGCCTGTCGCTTCGTTGTGCCCCACACGCAGCCACGCCCTATCAAATATACCCATTTCAGGCGACTGCAACTGCGAACAAGATTGTTGAGTTGTCAGTCGAGAATTGATTCCAGGTCCAGGAACCGAGGCACGTCTCCCTCTTTCCTTGTCTCTCACTGTATTTGCCCCACGCTTGATCGTTTAAGATTTGTCGACGACGTTCGTCCGCGGAGCAAATTTCCGCTTCGGGGGGCGCAAATATCGTTCGTTCCTCGTCCTTGTCAACCAGCGCGATCTATCGAGACTCCATAGCACGGGATGTGGACCATCGTGCAATGATATGATGCAAACGTAGAACTCGCTGCGCCGACCCGGTCAGGCAAGTCGGACCCGTCGCCCCGGTACGCGCGCACGCGCCAGCTTGCTTCTATCAACGAGTCGATGGGTTCGGAATTTGAAAGCTATTGGCGTATCTCCCACCATGGCGCCATATAGACGACCTCGTGAGCAGCCCATAGCATATACCACAAGCAGACACGTATTGATCGGTCGACACAGACACACCGTTCGACCCATTTTCAAGATAAGAAGAGAGGGGCAGAGGCACGCTTCCGCTCAGCTGACTTGGGACAAGAGGCAACGAAGAATGCTTCCCGAATATGGAACTTGTCGTGCAATGACACGATCTAGAACCGGCAGATATGGTCCCAGACTCGAGGGTGTAATGCAAAGCACCCTATTCGTTGATCATATCAAGTGCGAGCACCGGTCCCCTCAGATCAAACTGGGTCTGGTCGAGGGTTCGTTTTGGGACTCTTGTCTTGATGCAACGGAATCGGACACTTGGCGCAAAGCTGACGTATAAGGTTGCGCCGAGCTTCAGTGTCACTTGGCCTTTTGATTCTCGAACGGTTGCGGCCACGAGAAAAGGGGATCTATGGATTCGGATCGAGGTTGTCTTATTGTCGTGGTAGGCCTATTGGTATTATCACCTTTAGGGCATTTCAAATGTTTAAACAACCTCAGCCAAGACCAGCTTGCGACATTTGGGCATCATGCATTATGTGGCACGTACCAGCCGTTCCATCATGCCCTCCGTACCATGACTATGCCGATATATAGGTGCATTATACCTCTGACTTGGTCAGCGCGTCCTGTGCAATGTCGCCTCAAGAGAAAGAGACTGGGACCAACATCACTGGCAGGCAGCTCCTAGCATGTTCGCCATCGGATCCAGGAATCAGTTCCTTTGCAATCGGGGTCTAGCCATGGTCCGGAATCTAAACGCGGTCTCCCTCCCACCCCTATGTGTACCAATGGCGTCCCATAATTGGTTCTATCGTGATTGCCGAGAGTCAGCGGTGGCACCCCGGCCGTTTAGGTATACGGTAGCACCATTTGCAACGATATCTAAGTCACCACGAACGTGACGGCAGACATACTACTGTCATCTCACTAGGCTCGTATCGACCACACCCTTGCGCTACAATTGCAACTGATTGTGCCTCCGAATGTAAGGTTTGCACGGACTCTTTCTCCTCGCTGTCTCCACTGCAAGACTGCCACCATCAATCAGAAATTCATTACACTCGACGGACCCGCCTTTGGTAAAAGCACATGCCACAAGCAACGCTTTTTTGTGCTAGGCGCGGGGATTCATCCCTTGCGCCAAGTGTTTCGCTTTGTGTGCACAGGCGAGCTGAATTGGCTACTATGATGCCGGCTTCATGATATGCGAGGTACAGCTTTGGATGCTCTCAGCAAGCTCCTCACCTGTAATCTCTGCAATATCCCAATAGAACTGCTTCTGTGAGCTCCTCCGTTCTGCGTGGGCTGCAACATCAGTTCTCCTACTGATTCATGATTAGGTCCACGTGTCGACAACTTGGTTGACCAGAACCGTTGTCTTTCTTGGAAGACTCGGTCGGGAGTGGGCAAGGCCACTGGGTACGTCCTGCCCTCCCTTTATTTTCCGTCGCTTGCGTGGGTCTCATCGAAAGATGGGAACATTCTTTTCTTTGATGATGCGTCATGCATGGGGCCCGTCCTCCGCCAACACTCGAACGCGCCGGGCCAAGGAGATACTCATATACTATCGCACTCGCATGGATCTCCAGCAGCTGACCAGCCTCTAACGTCCGGACCACTCTGCAAGTGGTCGACACCGGACATCTGGCCGGTCGGTCGGATCGTGGCCAGACAACTTGAAGGTTGATCACAGTTCCCGTTCTCGTTCCCCATTCCTGTTCAGGCCATTCCATCGTCTCGTCGTTTACATCGCCGCATCATGGATCTAAAGTGTCGATATACTAGTTGTCGTACGACCGTGAAATGCACGAGTATAATTTGACAGCTTTCGCCAACCTGTCTCATTCGGTTTGATGCTGTGACGCAAAATCTGCATCGCTTCCAATAAGCTCCAAGTTGTGGCAAATTACGCACCGCAAAATCCATCCCTCGACCTCCTTCACTCGACAAATTCATCGATTCATTGGTTGCAGGATACAACCTAGAGACTCAGAATACGCAAGTATGCTATATCCAGATCATATATATTCAACAAATACAATGTACGATAAAAACGAGCGTAGTTAGTCGCGCGCCGATGCGAAGTGTTATAATCCAAAGGACAGACGTGAGCGGGAGAGGAAAACAGATCAATCGATATATGTAAAAAAAAAAGTAAACAATAAAGGTCATGTGCGTATAAAAGCCAGAGATAATTGGAGATCAAGAGTAGGGGTAGTTATGGAGATAGTGTGTCTTGGGGAAAGAGATAGTTTCAGATGGATGAACATAGAGAAATATCGGGAAAAATGGTCATCAAAGCAGTGTCAGTCATTGGTATTATCTTTCGTCCCATCCGACCAGTCAGACTACCCGTCGACCCTTGTTCGGCGTCGTACGAGAAGACCGTCGAGGCCTAGGCGGTTCGGTGTCGTCGTCCATGTGATCTTCTTCCACTACCATCCCAGCAGCCGTTTCTTGCAATCGCGCCTTGACCTGCACAGCACCAGCACCAGCACCGCGCCCCCGTCCACGTCCTTTCCCAGCACCCGCACCTCGCTTGGACGACGGCCCAGCAGCAGCAGCACGCGCCCCATCACCGCTCGCAGCCGAACCTTCCCCGTCGCTCGACCCTGTCTGCTGCTCCTGCTTCCCCTTCTTCCGCGCGCCTCCATTGCGATTGTGGGACATACCGGGGAGGTTGTCCCCGACCTCCATTTCGGCACTGCGAGACTGCGAATCGTGCTCGTTTAGCTTACGCTTGACAGCACGCGCAGGGGCCGCACCTGCCGCATCGAGCATCTGCCAGGACGGCTCCGGCAGCTCGACATTGTTCTCGGCAGCGTCGGCCAGCACCTGGCTGAGTCGTTGGAGGGGTAAGCGTCCGCCGTTCTGCTGATGAAACTGGGTCTGGTGGTCGAGCTGGAGTTGTTCGAGACCATCGCTCACGGAAGGTTCGCTCTGAGGGAGATCAGCCATGGCTGAATCGTCATCGTCCGGAAGAGAAGTCAAGGAAGAGTCTGCAAAGGACAGCCCGGGAGAGGAGAAGGACGGATCGTGGAGTTCCCGTGTGTCGTTCGTTCCAGGAGCGCCTGGGAAAGATTGTCTGAGCCAAGGGTGGGAGCGAGCAGCAGTTAGAGACATCCGCTTTCGAGGGTCGAATTCTAGAAGACGCTTAATGAAATCTTTGGCTATTTTGATGGAGGTGATCAGGGTCGATGAAAAACACGCAAGTTTGTCCGCTCACCAAGCTCACTGATCCGAAGGTTTTGGAGATAGCTCCAGTCGATCGTGCGTTGTGCGATGCGCACCTTCATGTCACGTTGTTGCTCATCCTCTATAAATGGACTCGTGCTCGTTAACCTGTTGAATCAAGCTTTCAGCGACTATCTACAGAGAGCGGAAAGATCGTCGCTGACATGGAGAAGACAATAACGCCGACACTCCAGCTATCTACCAAGTGGCTATAACCAGGCTGTTGATCCGACTGCATGACAACTTCCGGAGCGAGATAGCTAGGGGTGCCACACATGGTCTACCGAGCAGGGATCAAATTGACTCTAGAAAGAGTGAATCATGGAACGAACCTTCAAAAAAGTGTAGCTGTCGACGACCTTGGCGAGACCAAAGTCCGCAACCTTTACCATGGGTGGCTTGTCAGAAGTCAACAGAACGTTCTACACGATGAGGTTCCATTAGTCAAAAGCCAAGACTTGAGTAAATTTTTTGTCATACTTCGGGTTTCAGATCTCGATGAGCGATCCCTTTGGCGTGAATATACTGCAGGAGGAAATCAGATATTGATATGATGGCAGCCAATTAAAACGTACAGCAAGCGCGTCGCAAAGTTGCCTTGTGATGTGAATGGTCATCGCCTCGTCTACACATCACACTCAGACGCTGTGCAAACCTGAAGAACCAGAACAGCACCCACCGAGGCCTTTCGAATTTATTATGAAATCCAACAGATCGCCTCCATCGACAAACTCAAGGACGAGATCTAGAATAAACAACACTGTCAAAACAAGTTGCTAGCAGCGATCCGAATGCCTCACCGATGCTTCCGTGATCTCTGAACACTTCCTTTAGTTTACAAATGTTTGGGTGGTCCAGACCCTCAAGGATCGCGATCTCGCGCATGAACGCGCTCTCGCCTTTGTCAGCTTCCGACTTGTCTGTGGCGGTCACGCGCCGGGCCTTGCTCTCCAGGATCATCTTGATCGCAAACCATTGGCCGGTGGCGCGCGAGATGGCTTTCATGACGGTGGCGAACGAGCCCTTGCCGAGTTCATGGCTGATATCGTAAAATGCGTGTATGCCACCCTGAGCTGGGCCATTGGCGGTGTGGCGATAGATGAAGCCTAGAGCCAGAGGTCAGTGCAGTTGACGCGAGCGCAAACAACGACATACGGTAATCCTCGACACTTCCAGGTTGGGGAGTGGCGGTCCCAAAGGCGATTTCATTGCCCTCTTTGAGGATGGCGGTCTTGTCTTTGCCGATCTTGATACCATTGATCTGCAAAGGTGAAAATGTATTAAAAAAAGTGGGTTGATGAGTGGCGCGCGTCGCGGGGAATGAAGACGCGTCAAAGCTTACAAAAGTACCATTGGAAGAATAGTCTGCGACGACCACGGCAGACTTTTCGTCTTCGCTGCCGTCCCAGACGATGCGGCAATGTTTGTTGCCTGCGAGAAAACGCGTCGATTCAACGCGGGATGATGCACAGGAAGCTGAAATGATACGCACTGACTTTCACTCCAGGGAGTACGATTTCGTTCTCGCCATTCCTGCCAATGCTCACGACGGGTGCGAGTTTAAAAAAGTCGATGCGTTTGAGGAGGGTGCTGCAAGGCTGGAGGAATCCCCAGAGGTGTGAGTTGGAGTCTGCGGCCGCTTGAGAGCCAGAGTACTGAGTGGACTGGGTAGCTTGTTGGGTCTGCTCGTCGACGACGTCGTCGGTGTTCATCGAGTCTTGTTCTTGCATGGTTGTGTTGGAATGAGATATAGCGGAGGTGAAAATTTTGCTGTCTTTATACGAGGACAAACTAGCAACGCACGCGAACAAAGCATTTGCTGTAAAAAGTCGGAGAGCAGACACGTAATAACACAAAGTCGCTTCGAGACATATTAAAAAATAAAAATAAAACAAAAACTACAGCGCATCTTCCGGATCCCATCTTGATATCTTATCCAGTGGTCGATAATAATACTGCTTGTATTTCTTCGTCTCCTTTCTCTTCTGTCGCGGCATAAGCGCGATGATCAACGCCGCTCTCTCTGAATCTTCGTCTCGTTCAGCAACGTAAAACCACCGGTTTTCAAGCACCTTGTCCTGTGTCTTTTCGTAACTGCTGTCCACCTTCTCAAACATCCCACACCGGGCACGGCCACCTTCAAGAACGGCTGTGATATCTTCCAAAAGAACCTTCTTTGATCGCTGAGAGGCAAGATGATGATGTGACCGTGTGAGGACGCCATGCAGTGCCAAGGAATCCATCGACGTTGCTCTCGAGGTTGCAAATGCTTCAATCAGCATCCCTGTTAGTGACGCATGAAACTCCGCATCCATTGTGTCCACTGGTGTTGATATCTGGCGTTGTAGCTCCGCCTGATCTTCGTCTTCTCGCTTTTTGTCTGGTGGACATGCGGTTTCAGACTCAGGGCGCTCAAAAGCACTACATGAGGGTGATCGCGACAGTTGCTCGATTTTGGGTATTTCATTGTCTTTCGGGAGAGTTTTTGCGTTGGGAGCCTCCGAATCATCTCGTCGATGCGCCAATTTGGACCTTTTGCTTGCAGACTCTGAATGAGCGTCTGAACGACATTCAGTCTCTCTCCTCTTCGCATTCGAGGACGAACTCCTCTGCTGTACGGCATCATGTTTCTTCGTCCGCTTTGCTCCGGCTGACACCCTCTTCTTTCTCGTTTTAGTGTGACTTGAGACGCCATCAACGGCGAGTGAAACATCGAAAAACTCGTGGCACGGGTTCATCGACGAAGATCCGGAGGACGGGGATCCATCCTGACTCCATGTGGGTTTATTCACCGTGTCTGATAGAGGTAGCTTCAAAGGTTCTGCTGCTGGAAGATCCGTCTCAAATAAAGCGATATCCGACTGAGAATCGGTATGACAGGGTGCGAGTGTGTCCACGTTGAGAACTATAGACAAATGACTGGGGTGAGGACTGGTGTGGCGAGCGATGGTTGAACCAAGGTATTCGCAATGAATGTCGGTGGGATGAAGTGTCGGAACAACGACAGGCGTCTCCCGTAGATGTGGTGGCGTGCGTGTGGGTTGGACAGGAGATGAGCTAATTGGCCTCAACTCTGGGGTTCCCGTGACAGAGCGGCGATTATCTGACTATATGCGGAGTCAACCTAAGCAAGAAGATGTGGGGAAAGGCTTCGTACATTTGGGTGAGGATCGCCAATGGAATCATCCTCTCCCTCATGGCCAAGCAAGGAAAAGCTGGACATCGGCGATGATAAGGGAGAAGAAGGCGGAAGTGAGGATGAATAGCACACGTCCTCGTCGGAATCCGCAGAAGAAGTCGAAATCCATTTTTTAGCAGAACAACTTCTCTTTCGCTTGCATGTAGGGGAAGGTATTGCGTCCGCCACCTTCTTGAGGGGAGACGAGTGTCCCCGCGCGGGCGGGACGACTTTGGACCGCACGCGCGTCGTAATCGGGCTGCTAAGCCATCGTCCACGTTCGGCAGACGTAGCAAAGTATGTTTCGCGTATGTGGATATCCATGCTTTCGAGGTCGTATTCCTCCCAGTCATCTGCGATTACATTATCCACTTGCGGATACAGATACGTCGTCTGCATGACAGAAGAAAAGGGAGACGGGATGTATGATAGCGGGACGTCGCTTCGAGGTTTGCGTGTCGCAAATTTTGACATCAAGGAGGGGAGGGGCTGATGCGTGTGGGGAAGTGGGTGTCCCAGACGTGTATGAGAGATACAGGGGTCTTCAAAGTTGTTTTGTTGATCATATAAGACCTTATCCATATCATCATAGTAAGCACAAGCTGGCCATTCCTCGTCGTCATAATGTTGCGTGGAGTGCAGAGGGGTCCTCAATGGCGAGGACGAGAGCAGTGGAGACGAAGGACTTGGATCGCGAATTGTGTGCTGGTATTTCATGGTGGAGGTCGACGAGCTCTTTCGGATGGTGAACGGTGGAGACATCGATGTCGACGGTAGACGGTCGAGGGAGACTATATGCGGTCACGTGGAATTAAACGCGTTTTGGTGCGGAGATTGAATTCGCGTATCACGCGCCTTGCCGTCATGGATCGTGACAGGGGCATGACAGCGACTGCTACAGTGACGATGCCAACCTGAAGGGATAAATTTGTAAAACACAAGGTAAGAAATTCAAATCGAACATCTCTCCCCTTCAACACCATGACTGTCTACTCTCGCCACCCTAGGTTTACAATTTCCCTCCTGGTCTTAATATTCCTCGTAGTACTTCTCTTCGCAAACGCGGATCTGCATAGCCCGCTATTTGGCCCAGCGGGGTTCCTCCGTCGCGACAGACTCGCCGAGTCACTAAAGGTTGAAGAACTGCACTACCAGACGATGGTTGAACAGCGGCAGGACTTCATCAAGAAATGGGGACCTACTGCCGACAGAATTGATGAGTAAATCGTGTGCATCTTTGCTGTTTGACTCATCCGCGAACCGGTCGTCTGCTAGGTTTCCCTCTCATGGCGAGCATTACACCCTCTGTGAGTGTCAGTTTGGCTTTTGGACCGTCGGCCTAATGCCATCTCTCAAGGGGATTTTTTCCTTCCATCGTTTAAATGTCCCCATCGCGTCGAACGCGTGGGTGTCATGGGAGATGGAGGTAAATGGATGTGTGGCTTGGAACGGATCGTTCCTAAAAAGAAATGTGTCGTGTACTCAGTCGGTGCGTCCATCTCTTCTTCGTGAACGGACGAAAACTATAATTCTCTCTGTCAGGTATAAATGGCGAATCCTCGTTCGAAGCTGATATCATGAAAGCAGCACCGGATTGTGAGGTTTGGGGCTATGATTTCAGCGTCAACTCCGTACGTGTGCTCATTGTAGCGTGAACGTATCGGCTCTAATAGTTCGCCTCCGTTAGTTTGGGCCAGAGGTTGAACATGTGTCAGATTTCAAGCGTCGTTCCCACTTCTTCCCTTATGCTCTCGGTCCAAGAGACGCTTTTAGCGCGGCTGATGATCCCAAGATGTTCACTCTGCGTACCTTGATGGAACAGAACGGCCACAACTTCATCGATGTACTCAAGATTGACATCGAGGGTCACGAGTTCGACTCTCTCGAAGTCTTCATTGACAGTTTCCACGGAGAACCGTTACCCCTTGGCCAGCTCCAGCTCGAAATACACCTCAACAACGACCAAAAACAATACTTTCCCGAATTCCTCAAATGGTGGGAGAAGATCGAAGCGGCTGGTCTGAGACCATTCTTCTCCGAGTCAAACCTTGTTTATCTAAACATCGTGAGGGGTTCACGCCCTGATTTGATCGAGGCAAGTTTTCTCGCATATCTTGATGAGATTACAGGGCTTATTCTGTGAGATCAGTATTCCTTCATCAACATTCGTGGAAGTCACGAACTCATCTCCGATCATCCCCTGCCTTCATTTCCCATTTCGCAGTTAAAAAACAACACCCTATCTTCCTAAGTATACTACATACCTGCATCATCGACATGCACGCCTCCAATGGTAGTACGACGGTTTTAAGTTTTGTATTGGCTTATGTGTTTAGGTAGTGAATCAAATTCTCGAGTCAATAGTCCTTATTTCAATGTCAAACGGATTGACTATGATTGGAGTCCAATATTGATCCGTCCGAGAGGTAGGGCAGGCCCCGGGGAGCTCGAAGGTGCGTGGGAGATCCGGGTTAAAGATATCTGGTGAGCATCCTGTGGTCACTGGCCCGGGGTCGTGGCAATCCGGGCCGGCCATGAATACTTAAATAGACGTCATTGCCTGCATAAGCAAGCTGGACTCGTACCACACGTTTCTCGCGACACTCTTGATCTCCATACCAAAGCATCATTCGACATGCCGCGTACCGCTGAGACCGCCGGCTTCAAGGTGAGCAAGCAGATCACTGAAATTGCGTTAACAGGGACTGATGCCGCCACCGTGACATATGTAGTTCAACCACACCATGATACGTATCAGGGATCCAAAGGTATCCTTGGACTTTTACCAAAACGTGAGTGTATCCTCGCGAGTTCTTGTAGACATGACATCTTATGCGCTATAGATCCTCGGCATGGATCTTCTGGCTGGTGAGTTGCCAATAAGTCAGCGATCCTTGTGGATCCTTGGATTGATCTCTCGCAGAAAAGGACCTGGGTACATTCACCCTGTACTTCCTCGGATATGAACATGGTGACGGGATCAGCAAGCTCCCTGCCGGGGAAAAAGCCCTGGCTCGATTCGATCGCGAAGGTACGTTGTATGCGTGATGACGATACCATGGAGAAGTACCAGCCTCATACTTTCTGCAAAAACAGGCGTTCTGGAACTGACCCACAACCACGGTACCGAGTCCGATCCCAACTTCAAGGGATACGCGAGCGGCAACGAGGAACCCGCCTTGGGTTTCGGACACATCGCCCTCGCGGTCGATGATATCGAGGCGGCGTGTGAGCGATTCGAGAAGCTTGGCGTCCCTTTCAAGAAGCGCCTCACTGATGGCAAGATGAAACACATCGCGTTCATATTGGATCCGGATGGGTAAGCGTTATCGTAGGGTTGGGTTGATGTGAACGCAGACGCTCACCTCCGGCCGTGCAGGTACTGGATTGAGATCGTTTCGGGAAACTACCAGCTCTAGGAAGCCGCATGTGAATGAGTGTACATTGAAATTGTGTAACTATCGTCGTGCCCAATCGAGAGCAGTTCCACATACGATCCATGTCATTCGAAATTCGAGGCAGTGTCAGTGGGTTCCGACTGGACATCGATGACTTTCCGCGGCACAGGCGATATGTCAGCAACATAGTGGCTGCCGAAATGCGACAGCAACATGCATGTGGCATATACCAGCCCAAATGCCACAGTGTAAGCCCAATACATCAAGGAACCAGATATGCGGTAAGAGGCGCCGCTGCTCCAGTCCTTTCTCAAGATTCAAGGTTCGATTTATAGTCTGTCCTAACCCTTTATGCATTGTCTGGTTGCATGTATGTTATTTGGATGTCTCCATGCGCTGGGAGGAGCAAAGGGAGGCAGTGGTGGGTTGAAATGAGGTGGATGGCTGGAGCTTCATTGGAGGAAAGCAGCTCCCTATTACAACTTGAAAGATGCGGCCATAGGTTGCTGTTCGAATTGATGGCTATAACCAACAGCAAAGGTGAGAATACAAATGGAGCGCTCTGCAGGCAGGAAAATTGGGTCACCGTCAGTGTTCAGCCTGGATGTCACCTGGATACCAGCATTGAAGGCCATTGGAATGCCTTCGTGCCATGGAACATAGTATGGTCACTAGCAGATCACGAAACTTGAAGACTAAACCTGACCATTCCGGTCCGAACTGCTCATCCTTGAAACAAAACTCTGCGATACAAGCATGGCGTGAACAACGAACATATACACTCGAATCGCCATTCGATGAGCAGAGACAAACCCACTGCAATACATTTACGCCGTTTTGCAGCCACTGCTACATGTTCAAGGTTCCTAGTAAGGCCGCGCGTTAAATGTCACTGTCAACCAACGTCTGGCTGGCATTGCAGCCAGGACTTGCATCAGTAAAATGACAACCCGAAAAGTCATAATGTGAGACATGTCAATTATCGATGCACTCCAGGACGGTCACGTACTATGAGGGCCCAAATGCACAAATATTCCGCGCGCATCTTTTCGTACAGCGCGCATTTTTTCGGGGTGAGCGCGCAATTTTCGGGATGGCCGCGCATCTTTTGGAGGCGGGCACGCAATTTTCGGCATGGGTACTGGGTGCACAAATTGAATAAAACAACTTGAACATTGAAGCTGTCTGAATGATACTCAAATATATGTACAGGAAAGGGTAACCTTGGGGTAACCTGGGCTGTTGGACTCATTATAGTTTACTGTGTCCGTCGGTCATCCCACTCCAAGTCACGGATAGGATCGTGTAGTACCCAGCGCATACCCGCACCCCGGACCCGTGCTGTTACCACACCCACTATCCCATCCCATCCCATCCCCTTGCTCGTCCGTGCATGTACTGTCACGATCCCGAGACCGAGTCTAACTAGTACGGGTCATGATTGTGACCCGCCATGGTACCCGTATCCACCGTGCAATACCCTCACTCACGCTCGTGTGCAAACACACACGCAAACGCACGGTGCATTTGCGTTTGTATTTGCATACGAGCGTAGCTCATCCGAGTCCGTCATCCTCCCGTGGGCATGGAGTCGTCATCACGTCGCCGTGCCGCGTAACGCGTTCGTCGTCGACGTCACGTCGTTTTGTCGTTGTCTGTCGACGTCGCATCGTGTTCGTCGCATCGTCACCCTCAGAGTCGTCCATCTCCGTCGTCGCGTCGTCGTCGTCAAGTCGAGCGTGTCGTCACCCCGTCGTCATGTTCCGCTGACGGCGCTGACGAGGCCTGGCCTGGCGGTGGGGTGGGTGAGAGAGAGAACTTGAAGAGGGGGAGCAGGAGAAACGCACCGTTCGAGATGCGACACATTCCGTCGTCGCGTTGTCGTCCTTGAGTCGAGCCTGTGGTCACGGACGAGGTCTGGCAGGGTGGAGTGGCTGAGATGGGTGAGAGAGAGATAGAGAGGGAGAAA
>JBBPOL010000100.1:0-21409 GCA_038091435.1 Leccinum variabile | reverse complement strand
ACCGGCAGACCAAAGGGGAGCGAACAGTCAATTCCCCCCTCGCAAACAAACGCAAGCAGTTCGAACGCTACACGCGCAAGCCACTGGGCAATACCCTCCGGAGTTTATTGCAGACGGGCTTCGCCCTGTTTTCTCCCCATTCTGGGCGGGCCTTCCTCATACCGACATCTTCCTTGCTATAACTTCAGACATCCTCCATCAACTGCACCAAGGCATCTTTAAAGATCACCTCAAAAAATGGTGCAGTGCGCTCACGAGCAAGAAAGATTTCGACGCTCGGTTTCAGGCCATGCCGGTTTTTTCTGGCTTGCGCCATTTTAAGGAAGGCATATCCAAAATTAAACAGTGGACTGGCACTGATCACAAGCAACTTCAACGTGTATTCCTCACTGCGCTCGTTGGTGCAACTCCATCGGACGTGACGAAAGCAGCTCGTTCTCTCCTCGACTTCGTTTACATCGCGCAATATCAAACCCAAACGGACAAGACCCTCCAAGCGCTAGAGCAAGCGCTCGACAACTTCCATGCCGCCAAGGATGTCTTTATCCAGCTCGATTGCCGCGAACATTTTAATATTCCTAAGTTGCACTCGTTAACTCATTATGCAGCAACGATCAAGGCATTGGGTGCGCTTGATGGTCTCAATTCGGAGCATTCTGAACGGTTACACATTGATTATGCCAAAAAAGCGTACACGGCAAGTAATCGGAAGGATTACGCCATCCAGATGACTAGGTGGTTACAGCGTCAAGAGGCTTTCATCCGGTTCACTTCTTTTCTATCCTGGCAGAGTAGGCAAGGCGACGGACCCGCGACTCCTACCGATGCTCAACCACGCAGCAACACTCACAACAAGGATTTCCGTGCAGGTCAGCGTTATCATGTATCTCACCGTCCCCACTTCCCCCAGAAACCACTCCGCTATCTTGAAGAGCATCACGGTGCTGTTGGTTTCATTGATGCGCTGCAGGAGTTCCTTAACACTTTGCCGTTCAAGTTGAATGGCCATCGACACCACCGGCCCAATCAACATGATCGGTTCGACTGCTTCAAAAGCGTCACGATCCAATTGCCAGAATGTCAATATATGCCGTGCAAAAACTATGGTAGGATTCACGCTTCTCCTCCACGCCCCAACGGTCCCCGCAAACCTGCTACACCGGCTCGATTCGACACTGTTCTTGTTCTGACTGATGTTGATGATGCTCGACAGCACGGTGGTCTACATGGTACGTACCCGATGATAAACTGAGCACAATTAATCCCTTCTGAGTTAGGCCTGCGTGTGGCTCAAATACGAGCGATCTTCACGTTGCCACCTCACCTTGGCGATTATCAAACACCACTGGTATATCTCTATTGGTTCAAGCCGCTACGCCAGATGGACAATGTCACCGGAATGTTCAGCATCAGCCGTTCAACCCGTCATCATCAACCGAACACTGCTGTGGTTCCCGTTGATCGTGTCATTCAAGTTTGCCATCTCATACCCAAGTTTCCGGCGGGAGCAATTCATCCACGTTGGATTCAGGGATATTCTTTGGCTGATGCGAACACTTTTTATTTGAACAGATACATAGACTTTCGCTTGTTCGAGCAGTATAGAGTTCATGGGTAGATGCCAGGGGTGCTGGCGTTCGCGGAGGAGGGGGTGCGTAGTGTTCCTTTTCAATTAAAAAATTCTGATTGTTGCTGCAGTAGCTCCTCCCCTCATCGTCTTCCATCCGCCAGCCCTCTCTCCCCAGTAGGAGGCAGAAACGATGACGACGACATCGCGACGAGGACGGTGTGGGTGCGTCCACCCCCTCTCCAATTCCAAGACACGTACAAAACGACGCCAACGCCGATGCTAGCGCTTTCGGCTGCAGCGGTAGGTGATAATACTCCTGATCTTTCATAACATACTCACAACCTACAGCTTCTCTGTGCGTTAAAGCGTGAAGTGGTCGATCGCAGCAGGGTGCCTCCACGTGGGCGACGGGCAGTATCTCGGTTACGATTTCACTGAAGATTTCAATTTGTAGTACTGCTTACGTCTGTACTACACTAACTTATGCTTGTTTGGCGCCGAGTGCAATGTGAATACGAATACGTCTCCCGTACCTGCGCGCGATAATATTTCGACATCTCGGCGTGTTCCCGCGCTCTCCTCTCCGTCAACATCATGCACAAGCGCATTGGCTATCTCATGCACAAGCGCATTGGCTATCTCACTAACAAGGACGGCACCTCTGGGATCGAATTTCGGCGCAATCAAGACCGTACGTTGACGCATGCCTCTGCAATTAATAATAATCGATTTCGCGCTGCTACAGCTGTTCGGCTCCCCTTTCCATTTTACCTCGCGGACCTCTTGCCGCATCGCGTTTGTGTGAACGCACACAGTCGCTCACCTCGCCACCCTCACTCGCCCGTCACGGTCGCCCTCGCCAATCCCTTGTCGTGCCACGCTCGTGTGCGGTCGGTATGTTCTTGTACCTCACCCTCACCGTCTTCCATCCGCCAGTCCTCTCTCCCCAGCAGGCAGCAACGACGACAAGAAGAGGAGCGAGCTGCATTGCCGGATATATATACCGCCTCGACCTGTACCGTCACCCGTTAGGAATGGTAAGCAGCGTCTTTGACGTCGGGTGCGAGTGTTTGGCTCATTGCCTTGGTGTTTTTGATGCAGGTTTGGTCACAGAGGATGCATCATCGCCCCCACCTAGACGGTCTATGCCTCCTCCCCATGCGGACACCAAGCGTGCGAGTGTCAGAGCCTCTAGTTGAAATGCCATCCTCGTCACCACCGCTCCGACGTCGCCTCGGCTGGCCGAAGGCCCGACGCGCCTCCCATCATCATGACGCGGGAACGGTTAACGTCAGAGGAACACTACGAAGGTACGCGTCAGGCCCTTGCTGTTTTTGTTTTTGTTTTTGTTTTCTGGCTCTGACAATGCTATCGAGCAGAACATGCAGCGGAGGAGGGGCCCGGGACACTTCCCCCACGCACTTTGTTTTGGTGTCAGGTTAATTCCTACCAAGCTTCTCCGTTCTCTAACAGACTCAAACTTGTTTGTAGATCATGTACACCGTCGTCGCTGAGACTACTCAGCTTCTCGTGCGAGCGTGGATGTTTGATCACATTCCGTGAGCTCAACACGTGATTCTGGCGATATGTATTCTCATTTCACCCGCTCTGGCAGAGGCATTTGTAGCGACACGCAAGAAGACGGGTGAACCGCGCGGTCCTGCATCTATCCTACATCTCATTTGACTTTGTGCATATTTATTTGCCCAAATACCCAACTGTTCGCGCGTCGGCTATCATATAGGGTATGTGTGATAGAGCTACGCAGCCAGCAGAAATGAACGCACATGTCCCATTCATGTAGGAGTGGTTGGACCCAGGTTCCAATTCTGATCTGGTTAAATATACCGTGCGTGCCACATATTGATTCGATCCTGGCCGGCTACTCTCTATTTGTCACCCTTCTTAATGCTCGACGGCTTAACGATCAACTTTTTTCTGGGATTGGTTATCCTAGTGCTGCCGTCCACCAGTCCGTGGTGCAGGTTTTGAGCAGTCTCCAACAGGTCCCTTTACGCATTCATCCTGGGAGATCCAGTCGATCCGAATCTCTTGTCGTCCACCCAGCAAACGACCAGTGGTGGTTCACGCTTTCAGAAGAACTGGACTACTCGCATACGTGGTCAATCGCATCTGCAACATCGATCGCTTTGGTGGTCGTTGCTTATTTTCTTACTGTTACCGATTCGTTTTCCAGTGTAGTGGACCACATTAATTGCAATGGACATAGCACTGGATCGGTGTGGCTTTGGTTGTTGCTGATCGTCGTTGGTTGGTTCTTTCCCCCAAATGCGATTATGATCGGGTGCAGGAGGCGTGCGACAAGGCGAATCGACAGGTGTTCGTAGCATGTTCCCCTGATTCCGGCCCCTTGCAGATCCTATCCCTGTCACCACCAACTTGAACTGACCATCAGCCCAGACTGGAACATTTCTGACAGGAACATCGCCTCTCCAGACCAGTCCAGAATTCCTCCCGTTTTCAACTACGCAAGGGTGTTGTCGTGGTTTCGAACTGTCTATGTGATCTCGCTATACTACCGCGCGCAGCTCGGCGAAAGTGGAACCGTCGACGTGGCTTTGATGCCATTCTTGGTGATCATCGAAAAGTGTGGATCTGAACTTACATAAGGTCGCGACACGCTATCTCAACTTCGACTAGTAGGCGATATGCATCTGCATTTTGGGAAACGTTCGGCCGTCGCAGAACATGGTGGTCGACCTTGGTCTTCACTTATCCCACAGGGAGAATCTCCGCCTTTCATTCACCTCATCGATAGGACCGACACAGGATCAGGATCACGCGAAAGCCTTTCCAGAAGTAGTCCTGCTCCCCTCCGTCGCCGTGGGAGGAGGTTGTGGCAAGAGTGAGTATGTTGTTGAGTGGGTTCGGAGTTCAATCTGTTGTTGATGTGTAGGTCATCTTATACAACAGGTTGTGTGCGACGACGTTGGCTAAATGAACTAGGTGGACCTTGGAGCAGCACCGACTGGTTCTCCATCACGGTGAAGTTCGGCATTGCTCTCCTACAAGCTCCCGGTGTAAGTGTCAAGTGACTAACACACACTGGCACAGTCACCGACAGTCATCGGTCGTCTCATGCTGATAACGATGTTCTAGGCTGTCTGCCACCCGGGAAACGGCCTTTTACAGGGTAGTCCCGCAGGCCAAGCATCGAACATCGTAAACCTCGCGGCACGAGTTGCGCGCAATCATCGCGTTTATACGATGCTCAATAGCCCGCCAAAAAGGGACTTCCGGACGACGCCTTTCAGATAGTGAAATTCGGACAGCTATTAGAGCTGCTGGAGAACAGGAGTAAGAACGTGAAGACGTCAGCTATTTCTCTCTCACTTTATCTGGCTGGATGTGGCTGATGTTGGGGTCTTTGTCGGGTTCGGGACGTATATTTATAGGCTACCCATCAAGCTGCTCGAGTTCTTCAAAACGTTAGATAGGGGAGACGAGACTATTCGGAGTGTCAAGGATAATATGACAAGGATTGTGGGGGTTTTGGTACTCCAAAGCGCAACAAGCCAGGACGACAATGGAGAACTTGCGGACCTTCGGAGAGGTTGAGGGGACAAGGACGTCAAGAGTGGGGGAGAAAGTTGTCATCGAAGAAGAATGGAGGCTTTCCCAACCATTGACGCCGTGCTGACAACCCTCAGGGGCAAGTGGTGTGCCTTGTGAGGTACAAAAAGACGGGGTGTATTGGTATGTAAGAGTCATGTCTAAAGTCCTATATATCTGTTATCGCTCGAGAGACCGACCTCATTCATCATTTATTTGCAGCCTCACGTTTTGCCCTTGATGCGGGTCAGTTCTCCAGAGAGGCTAACAGATCACCCGGCTCTTTATGTGAAGTTGAAGGAATGGCTGGGTTGTACTAGTAGGGCCTGCCATGATCAGGACGGCAACAGCCCTTGGTCCTTAACTTAGGGGTAGCGCATGTCCGAATCACTACACGATGCAGATTGTACTTGCTGGACTTTGGGCACACGGATGCGAGCTCGATTGGATGAGAGGCTAGACTATGGCTGGATTAGGCCTCGAGCGACACGTATTCCCCGTGGCGTCGAAGGGAAGGTATGGCGTCCCAAACCCCAAAAGAAGAGGCGCGATTTTCTGGGACATCGTGTCACGGTGCGATTCAGTGGCGGTTAGTAGGTGCGCGCGATACGAGAATCGACGACTCCAACATCGCGACAACGACTACGCGACTCGACTCGAAACGAAGACGACGTCTCGACGAGATGACAAGCCTAAGTACGATGTGCGTTCCTCACCCTCACCCTCACCCTCACCCTCACCGTCTTCCATCCGCCAATCCTCTCTCCCCAAAAGCCTGTAAAAGCGACGACGACATCGCGACGAGGACGGTGCGTCGTCTCCCTATTCGTCACCTTCACCTTCACCCACCCTCTCCCTCCCAGACGACGACGAACGCGTCATCGACGCGACGACACGTCGACGGCAACGAGGAGGAGCGGGATGAAGACGAAGACGACGGTGACGACGCGGATGGGGACAACGATGACGCGACTCGACTCGAAGAGATGACAAGGGCGATGTGCGTTCCTCCCCCCTCCCCCCTCCCCCTCCCCCTCACCGTCTTCCATCCGCCAGTCCTTTCTCCCCAGCAGGCAGCAAAGACGACGATGACATTGTGCCGACGACATCGCGACGAGGACGGTGCGGGTGCGTCCTCTCCCTGTCCCTGTCCCTGTCCCTGTCCCTCCGTCCCTCCCAGATGATGACGACGAACGCGTCATGCAGGTATTCACGTTCGTAGCGTTTATCTAGTGTAACTGATGTATATTTTCATTAGTCTATGGCCAGCGAGTCCAGGAGAAAACACCCTGAAATACGCGAGGTCGGTCCAACCCCTTTCGTCTCCAGGACAACATCCGCCCGCCTACGTTGCACGTTCATTCGCCTTCCGACAGGCAGCCGAGAAATCGCTAGCAATTCTCAGGTCTCCGCCAGAGCAGGCTACGGCTTCACTCGCATCTGGTGGGTTCGTGATTCGTTATGCTTCGTTCTATATATGCCTGTCCATCTCACCCATCATGTAAAGATGGTGCACACTCTGATGCTCTACTCCGCCCGGTGTTTATGGGATGCGCCACCAAGAATGCAAAAGTCGTTGTGATATCGCTCGGGTCTCTTCAGCGTCTCATTGCGCTCAAGGCGGTCCCGCAATCCGCCGTGCCCTCTCGCATACAAAAGATAACCGAGAAACTCTGGAAGCACCGGAGGGAATCTTCACATCGTCCCAAGGAGTCTGAAAGTTCGCTTCATGTCAGGACCACCTTTCTGCATATCATTACCTCCTCGCTGACAGTCGCATATAGTCACCGACACCCTCTTCCAATTTGTCTTCCCAAGAAAGGGTTATCATGGTTACTCACGACTGCCATGCTTTCACGGCAGTCGACGTAACACCCGCAAGTAGTGCTTCTTTTGTTTGGGAGCGCATTTTTACCGAGGTCATTTTTCTTTCTTTTGTTCGCGATCGTCACTAACTGGCTCTCTATATAGCTCAAAATCCCGGACGACGATCAAACGTCTCAGGACAATTCCTCCCCCACCATCAGTTTTTGGCCCGTTGGTTCCTCGATCAAAGGTTTCGCAACCCTCCCGGAAGGAGAGCATATCATCAGAGGATCCGACTGGTTATGAGTCATCTACTGTGTCCGATGACGTTGATGATGCAGACAATCGGAGCACGCTACGTCCTCGTCAATACCCTTCCAACCTATCGGGTGTTTTTCCTTCGCCGTCCTCTCCACGTACACAGCATTATCCTCGACAGCCTCCTTCACCAGTGTCTACGAGAATACCATATTCCTCGCCCATAGATCGACGGCGCCAGCCCGATATGGGAGCAGTCATACAGCCTCCGAATTCTGCTTCTGCGCTGGAAGACACTCCGACCCTACCTCGTCGACCACTTCGTAGAAGTTCTAATGCGGGAGAGAAACCCCTGCGGGATGGTGAACGAGTAGATTTGATTGATGTGGAGCGGCCCCGTGCCCTACCCAATTCGCTAGTCGAGAAGGCGAAAACGCCTCGCTCCGGAGGCGTTGGTGCGCCCGCCTCCAATGAAACCGTTTCTCGGGAACAGCAACTGACTCCCGCACGAAGAGGATCCACTTCACGGTCAGGCTCGCGGAGAAGAGGAGCTATTGAAGCACCAGCACGGGGCGCCATTTGTGCGCCCCTAACTCCATCCCGTAAAACGGGAGGAAAGGTCGCTCCAACTGGTTCTTATGTCACCTGGATTGCAGCGGACCCTGTCTCTGGTTCCACCCCTAACAGGACCTTGAAAAATACACGAAGCACGGAGATGCTCCAGAGCTTACCCCGCCGCCGCTTCGTCCCACTCCTAGTCGTCCCCAACTTCATGTCGCATCAAATTCTACCGGTACATTCTTCAGATCGACAGACCCCCTAGTTGGTTCTAATCTACGCCCCCACCGTCCTCTTCCCCCTACCCAAGGATCCGTGGTTGATAATACGAATATCGAGGCAAACACACCAACTCGATCTTTTCCTCAACCGCAGTCGTCGCCTTCCACTTCGGGAAGTCCTGCAACTTACTTGTTGCCGAGTCAAGAGTCCTATCCCCAACCACATTCAACCTCTCCTGCTCAACAACGGATTACAAATTCTGGCGATATCGTGGGCTACGAGGAATCGCGCGATGGGGATCATGTACAACGACCCTTGCCATCTCTCAGCCATCAAAGTCATTCTACTAGTAACTCTGTCTCGAAGTTTGGAGACATGTCCATTTAGTGTCAATACATTACCCTTGCCATTGCGGGCGGGTCCGTACACTTCCTCTCCGCGACACCCTCTTACACCTGAAACATCTCCACCTGTGAGTGCTGTCACCACGAGACCCAGTACGTCAGCGAACTCTAGTACCCTCGTATACACATCATCTGGGAGAACCTTAGATTTGCGACAAAACACTTCCTCCAGCGGACAAGAGACACTATCCGAATCGACTTTGCGTCCTGGGGAAGCCGACAAGGTCATATGGGACTTCAAAGCACGTATAGCTTCGCAAAGATTGTCTCAGCAGCCGGACACTTCGGTTGACAGTGTCAGCTCCGACGATTATGCTACTGCAACGCCACATTTGTGGTCTCGCAGACCACTCAGTCAAATCGTTCGGGAAGATAGACTTGCATCTACCAGTCCACCTTCAAGGGCGGGACGTTATCACGCATGACCCAAATGATAACGCACGCGGCTCATCGTCCAATCCCCCTGTTCCTGATTATATTCCTCGACCACCACTGTTACGTGACCCTCGACCCCGTATACCTCGAGACGGACACAAACGTACATTCGAAGAGCATACATGGGCTCATCGTCCAACTCCGGAGGATGTATATGAACGCCTTGAGGAGTTCTTCCCCGAGCATGATCTTGACAAACCTGTAGCCAACTCTGGAGGTACTTCACCCACAGCCGTTAATCTATCCCATGGACTCCCTTATAACCAACTTTCCTTCTGTTCATGGAGAGCTACTGGGCGAGGTGTGTTTTTCCGACACTCGAAATCACGATTCTGAACGTGTGTGCAGACACTTCTTTTGTGCTTCAATCTGCAAGACTCTCGGATTGCGGTCGTGTCGTGACTCGTCCACCGCTGCTGCCACGCTTCGTCAACTTGTAATGTTCGTCGTCGACAAGATGCCCCAAGAGGACAAGCAAGATTCTCTCGATCCAGAGTTACTGGAAGAAGTGACTCTCCCGGAAGGAACTACCGCAGTCCTGGGACCGTTCGCGAAGGACGCGTATTCGGTCTTTGAGGATCTTTGTCTACTTGCCAACTCAGGAACCCCACTTTCTCGCTCTCGAACATCTACACAACACTTTCGCGCTCGAGCTCGTCGAGAGCGTCCTCACGAACTATCACGAACTATTCCGAAAGGTATGTATCCATGTTCTTTCATATGATGGCTGTTCATTCCTTACCTTGCCACAGCACAAGCAACTTTTGATGCTCCTTAAACATCACCTTTGCCCGATGTTACTCAAGTCGTTGTCAGAAAGACACGTGTTTCCTCTCACGCTTCGATGTACTCGCGTCGTTTTCTTGCTTTTGAAACTGTTTTCGTTTGAACTGAAAACGGAGGCCGAGGTGTTCCTCATGTTGTTGATCAGAATGATATCCGATGACACCGACCCAAATTCGACCGATCATTCCGGCTCACGCCCTGTCTGGACGCGAGTTTTTGCTATGGAGATCATGCGAGGGTGTGCTCATCCAATCACTCGGAGTAAAATCCGTTCTGGCTAATGGAAGAGTTTCACAGCCTCTGCAGCGACGCGGAGTTGATTCGCAACATTTGGGATCGTTATGATGCCGAAGAATCTGGTTCCAATGTATTTTCGTCGTTGTTCAGCTCGCTGAAACGACCATTGACTGAGAAACCCGCTCTGCTGGGCGTGAGCTCTCAAATGATGGGTGTCCGGGGCATTGCATTTTGAGAGCGGCCTCGATGTGGGTGGGGTTGCGGGAATGGTAGCAAATGCAGCTGCCACCGCCGCAAGTGCAACGGTTTCTGGTGTTGTTGGCATGATGAGCACGGGCGCTGGTTTAAGCGTACAGACATCGGCGATGAAGCTGCAATGGTATGTATACACCTTTACTATCTCGGCTCCACTCTGAAGCAACTATAGCTACAGTATAGATCAACCGGACAAGGCGGACTCACCTCCGATACCAGAGTCTTATATATACCTGCTTGGCGTACAGTGCATCGTCTCCATGTGCGAAGGTTTCGCTTCTTTCACTGGGCCTCTCTACAACTCCGTTGTGGTACAACTTCCGCGATACCGTCGCGCAGCGTTCACGATCATTCATCTCCTCGGTGTGCTCTCAGAGTCGCAGCAAGAAGGCGACCTGTGGAAAAGTATCTGGCACACTCGCGGATGGACGTACCAGGAGTACGTTGCTTCGAGGGTAATTCAATTTCACACAGAGGATTGGAAGCCATACCTCGGTCTGGACATCCTCAACCACAAGGACTCATCCCCCATTATTCTCTCGAAGATAGAGCAGGCGACGAAATTCGCCACAGAGAAGCTCGCCATGATTCAGCCGGGGCTAGACAGGTTACGCGAGAAGCTATACCTGGCTTCAAAACGTCAAACAACTCGGGAAGAGGACATCCCGTACTCGCTGTTTGGAATCTTCGGCGTCACTCTCCCTGTTATATACGGCGAAGGTAACCAAGCCGTCAGTCGACTGTTGGAGCACGCTCTCATGCGTTCAGACAATGTCACCATTCTCGCCTGGACTAGAATGTCGGACAGTAACAACAGCTACCTCCCCTCCGATCTCTCGTATACAATCAGATTTTGCCCCCGCATGTTCCACAGGCCATCGAGACCGCTGAGATGGCTCGGTTGGTTACGAACCTGCAGTTATCCTTTCCAGGTCGCTCTCCGATCGTTACACTTTATGAGCAACTCCTTGATCTACCATCGTTATCCCTTGTTTCTGGTCGACTTCGACTCCCTGGATTTGTCTTCCGCCTCACTGACCTCGCCTCACTCCCGGCACCCGAATCTGACTCGAGCCTTCACGCTTATCGTGCTACGTCACCGTTTGTAGGAGAGATCCAAATCGAGACCAAGGACGACTCGCTCGGGACGCAGCGTCTCATTCTTGTTCATCCGTGGATCACATCTCTGCTCGATGAGGACTTCTCGGGGGGATCGCCTGTGTGCGATCTGGGTGATCTGGCCGGATCGTACTCCGAGACCGTTGTTCGGGATCTATTCGAATCGGATTCTACCGCATACATGACGAAGAGCGGCGTGCGGTGCAGAGTGTGGGTATCGTTTCGCTCTCCTTCCGTGACAACCCCTGACGAGCACACCTGTAGCCTGTCTCGACTACGTGGAGGAATCTGACAAGGGACACGTCATGGATCTCCATGGCGTCGCTGATTGGGCGGGGAATGTCGAAGCCAAAGCCGGTTCGTACCTCGTCATTGGTATTCACATCTGCGCGTTGCATTGCGTTGCGTGGTGTGCATGCGTGCGATAGACTGACTATGGTCGGACACAGGTCCACTAATTCGCGTTCGATGGAATACTGGCAGAGTCTGGATGCCGGCGAGTTCGAGCACCCAAGGACGGTCGTTAAAGACGGAAGCAAAATCAAAAATGAAAGCAATGAGGAGCAGACGCTCGTCAAGGTACGTTGCGCGCTAATTATATACATACCATGGGATCCGATCCCAATTTATTCTTTGTTGGTTTTAGTTCCGCAGATGACAAGGGGCGACGCAACCAGGCTGGCGTCAGTCTCTCACACAAGGATGGGGGGTATTGGGGTTCAAACGGGCCGTATCACTTGAGCATGCAATGGCGCACGTAATCGATCACCGAATGTTGGTCGACAATGACAAGGAAGGGTACGGGCCCGGTCGCTGTCCGACGCGGGTCTCGGGCTGTTGGCACGGACGCTGTAAACAGTCACAGGAAGGAATATCGGCCTCACGGGGTTGTCACAATTCTGGGATCGCGCTGCGCCGGACTTGGCGTTTCGAGGCGAGCTTTTCGACCCGCTTTCGACCATTGCGACGTTCTGACACGTATTCGCTCCAATGCAGGATATTTCGTGACTGTGCCCGATTTGCTCGGACACGGGCTTGTCAAGCGCAGCACGGTGTGTACCATCATCGCTGGGATGGCAGAAGAACTTCGACCTTTCTTTTCGGCAGCTCCTGAGAGCGGAGGCGGGGATCAGCCGTACGATGTCGTTGTCGGATATTCGCTCGGAGCGCTCATCACCTGTGCCCTGTTTCCCCTGCTCAAGTGCACATGTCGCGTTTCTGTCGTGCTCGTCAATCCTCCCCTCGAGGCCGACGTGGAGCTCGTGGCGTATTACAGGGGGTTCTTTGGCGAGGTGGTGCGATGGCCGGAGGTTTATGCACCCGAGAGGTTTCTACAACAGAATCCGCTTTGGAGGAAGGTGGATGCGATCGTCGCAACTTTGGGGTAGCGATCGAAATTCACAGATTAGTAGCTACTACAATGCTCATATTACGTTTTGCGCAGCCCCAGTTGTTCAAAAAAAAGCCTTCAACTTGGAGTTGGCAAGACAATTGTGAAAACAATGGTCGCGCAACTGGCTGAATAGTATACATGTTCCGAGTCTGTTCCGTCTTTTTTGGCTGTTCGAACTTCGGGCGCTTCAGCCATAAATAATGATTTGATTAGGTATGTAGTTACGTAATGGATTTGTCTTGGGACCGCCGGTTTTGTCTCTGGTGTAGCCGAATTGTCATGTCATGCATCATGTACCATAATCCAAGTCACTCATCTGAGTCTGCTGACATGTCTTGTGAGTCGGTTGCTCTCCAGTATCACAGTTGTTGGACTTGACTATCTGCAGGCAGATTCATTTCGCGTATGTCAAAGCGAATCGTATAAATTTCGGTCTCCTCATTTCTCATTCCTCATTCCTCATTCCTGACTCTTGTTCTCCAGGTTTCCAACCAATCTGTCCAATGCCTCGCGTTCTCGAGGACATACCGTCTATTCAGCCGCGTTCAGGTCGTGTTTCTCGCCCCAGCGAGAAGGTCCAAGCCATACTAGGTATTGTACCAAGGGTGTCCACGTCTCTTAATTATTCACTCCGGTTACAGAAGAAAGAGAGCAGGCCAAGTTAGCAGCGGAACAGCTAACGTCACGGAAGGGAAAGCGTCGTGAAGAACGGACACGCAAGCGGGACCAGCTTACCAAGGCAGCTCGTCCGATCGAACAACGAACTGATAGTGCCAGACAAGGCGATAGCGATGACTTACCACTGCTTCCTCCTGATAGCGCGGTACGTATAATCTGTACGCTATTGCTTGAATGCTATCTATAACTCGACCAGTTTTCATCTAGGTCTGTTGGTGCCCCATTGGCGGGCACCAAATTGGTTGCGCGTACGGGCAGTGTCCCTCCTATTGCGGGCAAGCTTACTGGCCACCCGAGCGTAAGTCAAGACAGTCACCCTGGCTATTCGTTTATTCTTATATCTCGTGTTTGCAGAAAGCGCATCGAGGGGGGATCGCAAAAGCGCCCGGAGAACGAACAATGCGCAATAGATATAGTTTCGACAGTGAACAGGCTGACGAGCATGTGGCCGATGAAGACCTTGATGATGAGCATGTCAGGCAAGATCATCGTGCACGAGGATTCAGTGAAGAGTAAGTGACGATACATTTCATTAGCATATACTACAACTACATGAGCAGGCCAGCTAACGCAGATGACTCCGGCACCTTCGACCAGAGTTACCACCCGTCAACCGGTGACAAGTTCAGAACCGCCTCCGGCCGCTCAATATCAGACAACGAGGCTTTTTTTGAAGATAACTCAGCCGACGAACAACTTCCCAGAAAGCGCCTTCGCCGTGCACAGGTCCTAAGCGACGACGATGAGCCACGAGAACAGCTGCCACTGGCAGAGAAGCTCCATCAGCGCACGCCTCCATCTCGGAGTGCAAAGACCACCAACATGGCAGGCAAGAGCAAGAGTCGTCCCAAGGCGGGCGATTTGGATCGCGAGGGTCAAGTAGTTGTTGCAACTGCTATTGAAATTTACCGTGCTTTACTGCTGTCTGAGACTGCTTACCCGTCAGCGGACGACGAACGGGATTGGGCCAAAGGGGCATGGACATTGGCATGTGCCCACCATGACAAGTCCATCCCGATCACTACTGACATAATCTATATTGTACGTGCAATATGCCTGTTAGCAGCGCGCGGAACTGACTGGGCGGTAGATATCGCTACGTGGGTCTCAACTCCGTGGACAGTTCAAGACCAGGGCACGCGCGAGCGTGCCCCTCATGTTCGGCTTTGAAGTCAGTGCCACTCCGTCGGTGATCGAAAGGAACAGGAAGCTTGTAACAGAGCTCCTAGCAGACTCCGCTTACATTTTCCACGTACGTCAGATTCTTTTGACTAAGTGGTGTCGATGACCGTTCGATGACCACACTTTAAGACACGCGGTGAGGATGTCAATGAGCATACAGGCCCATACGAGAGCCCAGTCATTCAGCGAGTAATTAATGAAATATTGTTCAAGTCCAAGAGCGATGAGGGTGTTAAGTGGGCTAAGTATTACCGACCTTTTCCTCGAGTGGGCCTTGCGCTTGTGGCGGCAGCGGTAAGTATTCCCGATAAGACCGATACCTTTCTGATATGATCACTCTAGATCCACTGTGCAATTGATGAGTGGGCCAATGGCACATGCGCGTCAATTCATTTCACCGAGGATGATTATTTCCCTATATATGACAGCCATTTGACATCTCTCGACGACTTCGCGAACGAAACAGCTGAATATCAGCTGCTCGACAAGCTTTTGGAACGGATCTACAGAAACGGATGGTATGTACTCATGAGCATGACTAATAATTAAATGATTTAATAGTTGCACGTAGTGTTGCTGCTCGAGTCCCAGTTGCTGGCACAATGGAGAAAAAGAAGGCATTGCCATCTCACGTCTTTAGAAATGTTGTTCGTGACTACGAGACTACCTCGGGCACAAATTAGGATATGTTCGGAAATACAGACTGCAATTAGAACTGGATTGGTAATATGTTTCGTGGGTGTCATGTGGCCTCTCCACCAGCTCTTGACTTGGCTTCTTTACCGCCGGACTAGCGACGCGACACCTTCGCATCGTTCTCGATGGTTGATAACGGCTGACCCGCCCTCCTTGCGGCCTTGTCGTTCATCATATCTACCAATGAAGATGGGACACTAGAGGCCGTTCTGTCGGTAAGTGGAGCCCCACAACGCTTGTAAATGTCTGTCTAATTCGCGCAGGCGTATGGGATCTATCAAGGATCTCGTCCCTCACCTAGGGTCCACGCGTTCCGGACTACCTCATCAGTCAACTCTCCAAGGTACTCCACCACGGTAGCCAACTATACCAATTTCCGTTCCATCCCCCGACGTTCGGGCTCGCCAGGACTTGGAGAGTGGAACAACGTGGGCTCATCGTGTAACTCGCGGGAAGATTTTGAGAAGTTGGATTTGGAGAGCGTTGGGAGTACGGCGACGGCAGACCCGAGGAAGCGCTTTTTGTATTGATGTTTCGATCTGCTGTTTTTGATTTCTTCCAACATGACGAGTGGTGCGTACCTTGTCTTTTCGGGTTTCGTGGCTGGGCTGACGATTGTGCCCGGTTTAGACCAAGAGACCTCGAGGAGGAGAGTGGCTGCTTTGTGTTTGCCCTCATTGCTGGATCGATATAAGACGGTCATGGTGGGATATCTCGCGGACGAGGCGCTTCGCGGCAGTTTTCCCTTCCCAAGGTGATTGCGACGGTGTGATACTATTGACACGATCAAGTTTATTGATTGCGAAATGAATATTTTTAGGGTTCGCGAAGACGAACTGATCTATGTGCTGCGCAAGCTGCTGGAGCTGCGACTTTGGCCCGGAACGCTCTGGGCTGCGTTTTCCGACATGCTGTCGGTCAACAGTGCATCCCTACCCGGTTCGTTTTTCTCCCATCGTCTCACATACTGTGGAGGTTTAATACCCAGCGCGATTAGCTATTGATCCGAATCTGTCCCCTTCGGCGCTCATTGCGGACGTGGTTAAACGGTCGTCTGTTGCACGTTTATTCTACTTTTATCCGATTCTGTGCGACATAGCGTCGATACCAAGAAAGACGCCGGCAGCGTGGATCGTGACGAATCCACCTGGAGATGAGAGGAAGACACAAGGTCGTATCGGTGCGCCGGAAGCGAATGGGAAGGCGGTGGAGGTGAATGCAAGGGCACTGACAAAGGAATGTCTTCCTCGGGAAGGAGATGGTACATTGTAAATGAACTCGGAAGAGAATCGTACATGCCACGTTGTGTAGTGTATACTACTAGTATGTAATGGGGACATCTTCAAGGAGAGCGTAGATAGAATTACACGAAAGAGAACTCGGGGATAGTAACACCTTGCAGTCACTTAACGATTGAAAGACTAATGATTGCTTTTGACTCGTAAATAGAGTTAGTGTGGCGAGTACTGCCAGGCAGAGGGACCTTCTCTGAGGTCTCCCGCACTGGGAGGGGTTCTTCTTCTTGCCAGTGGCAAGATGCTTGCTCCCAGCATCACAGAACCCTCGGCATATCCGCCTCCTTCCACCCAACCTTCCTCCAATTCCAAAACCGCCGCGTTGCTCCATTTGCGCTCATGCCCGTACCCGCACCCGGTAACAAGTACTAACAACAATATGTACCACACTCGCACAGGCCCAAGCAGAGGTCCAAGCTTGCGAAGCCCACCTTGTCGCCAAGGAGCGTGAGCTCGACGCTCATCGGATCGCTGTCGCGCACGATGGACTCGGCGCACGATGTCGTACACTCATCGACGGGTTGCAGAGATGGGGAATTAGGGACTCAAGGCTCTCCAGGCCTTGGATCGGAGCGATACTCATCACGGCGAGAACTTGGGCGCGAACTCGGGTGCGTGTATACTTTCGTTCGGTTTCGCTCACAATTTGTCCATCTTCTAGTTTCGACGCCCGCGCCAAACCACTTGGGCCCTACACATTTGGGTCACCCTTCGGACAGCTCCTCCTTCACCCCGTCCCAAAGTGCTTCTCAGACCGTAGCTCACTCCACCGAGGCGAGCCACGAAAGTCCCCCCACGTCCAAACAACACCCAAACCCTCACCCACAACCAATCAAGTCCAGGTCAGAGCCTAAGCCCCAAATCGAGCCCGAGGGTCAACTCCCGCAAAAAATCAAAGCCCCACGTTGATGCAGGCGCCGATATGACCCTAACCATTCCTCTCCCGCTGCGCATGCCATTCCCGACCTGACGGTCCCAACCGGCGTTCACTCACGGTCCCCTTCCAGCGATGATCATTCACCGCCGGCGCCAGCAACGCAGTTCCTCCCTGTGTCCAAAACGGCCGCACCCTTACCCAGGCGCAGAAGCACCAGGCGTTCGCGCCGACCGCCCTCCCAGCCCATTCCCCAAGTCTTCGACGAAACCTCTGACGGGCTTTCCTCGGCCTCGCATCATCGCCCCCCACTCCCACTCCACCGTGATGCCACCAAAACCAATGCCACAACTTCGCTCGCGCTCGTTCCCCAATCTCTCTCGCCCCAAGTGTTCCCTACTCGTGACACCAGCAACTCTGATGAATCCGAAGAATCCAACGACGAATACTGCGACCCATCCGATGGTCCCTTTCAAGTCGTCTGAAAATGACCCATTCGAGGTCATCCGACGATCGATGGTCATCAGTCCGCGGCCATCCGTGGTTTTAACATCCATCGCACCAAACAGGTCTACCGACGATCTCGGTCCACCGAACGCACTGGCTCACTGAACACACCAAGGGCACGGACTTGAACCTCAACACGCGCTAGCGCATCCTGCGTTGGGTCCCAGTTGGGTTTCGGGATTGGATTGGGGTCTAGTCTCGAGACTGACCCTGACGCACACACAGCTAGCCAAACGCGAGCGCCGCTGGCGTTTTTCGGTTCGCTACGGGCTTGTTTCGAAAACCCAACAAGGGTCAGGAGCAGAAAGGGCGAGGGGTGGTTACTGGTGGAGGACTCGAACGAGCGTGAGTCTCCTGCACCGTGTGGACGGGCCAGTATCGATGCCAGGGTCGGGGGAAACTGGCGACGATGAGTAAAAGGTGTCAAGGGTGAAAAAATTGACGGGAAAGGGGGTGGGTTACACTAGTACAACATCCACGAACCTTACCCCTCGGATGTTCCCGCCGGACAGTTTACTCCTGCTCTGATCGTCCTTGGAAAATAAGAGAACGCTATCATCGACCACACTGAGTCGTCTGCGCACATTGAAAAAGCAGCCATAATGAGACAAATATTGTTGGTTGCTGTTGTTACTTATATGAAGCCAAGCTAACCTAACGACTAGGAACGACAGTAGCGCAAACTTGAAGCAAGTTGCCCATCACAACGATCACGTCGAACGTGTTGATGGAGCCCGAGTCGGAAGACTCGGAACAACCATTGACCTCCAATCCCGTACTTCAGTGGTCCATGATGAGGAAGCAGTCGCTACTCAGCGTGCTTCGTCATCTATCGAGGGGGAAGCGACTTCTTCGAAGTTTTCTGAAACTTTCACCGAGAATGGCTTACTGGACTGATCAGCTCGCGTCGCAATCAATGAAAGGAAACTTGTTGGTGGCATCTCTGGTGTTCGCGAGTCGAGTGCTGTGAGCGTTGATGATACGGATGCAGGGAACATAGCTACAATCGTGCGAGTCACATCGTGAGCATGTCTCTCCTTCTTATCGATCAAAGTCAACTTTCATTGCAGGAATGGCACCAACAGCGCGTCTTTGGAACTTCGCGAAGCTTTGACAGGAGGAATAGTTCAACGCGCGTCGAGTATGGATTTGAGGGGCGAAGCTGCATGTGGTCCCCCGCGTTCTGCCTTTGCCTCATCCCAGGACAGAAAGGCACGCGGTATCGGTTTTCTCGATTCTGCACCGACTGAAAGCGGAGGATTTGCATCCGACTCGGCGTCTGTCTCACTGACCCTTGACACCTTCTCCTCGCCTGCACGCCCTGCCTCCCCGCCCTGTGTCACTTTGGTGAGCAAAACCGATATTACTGAGACGGTCACCGCGAGTCTCTGTCGCTCAGAGAAAAAAAAAACATCAAAAATTCGAATTTTTGTGTCCGAGACATCGCTATTTGGAGCCACGCGGTTGTGTTTCGTCTCTAGACTCTTACCCCGATTTGGTGTTCCTTCTAGGCCATTGGGAACGGTCCAACGAGAACAATAGCGTCGCGCACGTATATCTGTCCTTCTCGCCCATTCTTCGCATCATCCTTGATCTTCCATGCCCACATCAGAGGTCCACGGCCCCCTGGGCTTGCAGCTCAATATCCCGCCTCACATTCCCGAGACTCATCCAGTGGCGTACAACACCTCAGAAGACCAACTGCTCACACCCGGCCGGGCGCGCTCTCAGCCGATAGGAGAGTCCAGTCAAGGACCTTCGTACGGTCGACGGACACAAAGCGAGAGCTCGTTGACCGTTCCTCCTCCCCTGTCTTTGTTGGTGCCTCGATCAACCTCGGCGACGGATAATGCCGTAAGTTCCATTGTCAGTTTGTCCTGCCTAACGCTGCTCACAATATCGTACTCTCTGTTTCCCCAGGCCGCCGAGCAATCCGCCTCTGCACCATCTCCTGTTCCGACAGAGATAATTCCTCCCGACCTTACACAAGAGGAGATCGTGGTCGACATTCAGCGTTCCGGCTTCAAGGTGCGCGATTTTGCGTACGAAAATTCCGTTCCCTTCGAACAACGTGCGCCGGAGCTATTCGATCCCATCCTCGCTTGGCACATTTACGAGTTAATGCTCGAAAATACGAACCCGCAGAGAAGTCCACTCAACGGAAGACACCTTCGTAGACTACTAGACATTGGTTGGGTCGCTGAGGAAGCGGACGCGCACCGGTGGCAGAAGAAAGACAGGGAGGCACTAGAAAAGTTTGACAGTCGTCCCCACTATCCCTGGAAGCCGCTCAACTTGACCAAGCCCAGGAAGGACGAGTTGGTGGAAGTGGCGGCAACGAGGTTCCGATGGGTTAACGCTGAGCAGCTGGCACCTCAGTTCGTCAACCGTGGCATCTCCCGCCTGGCTTCCGTCCTTCGTGGCACTCGCGCCGCCGCGTCGCGCTACCAGAAACGACTGCACGCCAACGACGCCGCTGCTGCTGAGACCGAAGAAGACTCACGAGCCTCACCCCGGTTAAAGAAGAGACGGTTATCGACCGCAGAAGAGGCAGCGGAAGCTTCAGACAGTCGACCTGTTCCGGGTTCGCCTGCACAACACTATCCTTTGGAGTTGGTCAACGGCAAGCCACCACAACAGTTTCCGGCCGGACGGCCATCGGACAACCCACCTCGTCCTGTCCCATCGATTTCAACGCAAGGAGAGCTGACTCGTTCCTTGCAGCGCCATCTTTCCATGACATCTGTTTCCTCGCAACCAACTGATCTTGCCTGTTCTGACTCGCGAACGACGTTAGCGCACGAGTAGTTTTCAGATTAGTCTTTCCGCCCAGTAGGCCCCCGTACACATCTCCAACTTGTTGGTTATTGGTGATCCGAGAATATGGGACATAAGGGTGTACGGATTTTTTTTATCAACAATATTTTTTTGTTTTCTTTTTGAGGAGCATGGAGGAGGGAAAAAATGATAGGTAACATTGTATCTGTAATGTATCCAAGTCGTTACCCTCTTGTAATACGCATTTTTCTGCCGAGAGGTTAGATCTTTCTCTTTCTTTCTTGCTTGTATCTGAGCAGCGTGGATCTTTCAGGGGATTTGTCCTTCGGGTCTTGATTCAGTACTTGCTGCTTGTCATCACGGGAGTGACATGCAGACCTGCACAATTTAATGTTGCCGCTATGGGGGAAAAATAGGTGAAATTGTTTTGACTGTGACAACCCTGGAACTTCCGAAATCACGTGGCAGACTGCCTTGCACAACTCTTCAGCATAGCAGAGTACTTGCAAAAGACATTCAAGTTGCAATCTCTGGTCAACATTTGCTGTCTCTATCTGATTATCTCTCTCCTGAGCAATCATGCTGTAAGCAGCCAACACAATTTGATCAACTAGTATCCCTGGAAGAGTATTTACACATCACTTGAACCAAGTACATTTAGAAATCCTTAATGGATATTCTAAGGGCGCAGTATACAAGATACTAGTCTTATATGAAAGGGAGTCTTTAGTAGAAAACTCACTAAGAAGGTCGAGATAAAGATATCGAGACTAAGAGTAGTTT
>JBBPOL010000099.1:0-21422 GCA_038091435.1 Leccinum variabile | reverse complement strand
CGTCTTGCAGTCCATTGCCGACTGTCATCGCATGCCCCGAGGATCGAGCCCACCGTCTTTATTGACATTGGAATCGTGGATTTGGGCTCATCGTTGTACAGATGAATGTTGTACCTCCTTTTTGTTTCGCCGGCCAGTTTTCGTCAATGACTCAGTGTCTGAGACTGTGGCTGTCAATGAGGCCTTTCCGTTCATCGCCAGCGAGCAGTTCAAATTCGACTTAATTCGCGACTGGCAGTCCCGTATGAGCGTTGATAATCACAGCTTCGCGCCCTGTGTGGTGTGTGCTCAACGGTTTTTGAAGCACGAGATTGAGCGTGTGGATCTGACGACAGTAGATTTGTCCTTACTCCGTAACGATCGTGTTCCGTTGCATTTATATCCACTTGCATAAGTGGTGTGGCCGAGATTACTCAATATGATCCATAAAGATTTTAGGTAGTAACGTAGGATACTTGCTATACATTTACTACCACTCGACATGTATTGGCGTTAGCGTTGGCGTCAGGGTCGATCGATGTTGTGGATTTGGTCGACTAACAGTTTAATATTGTAGACAGTTAGTCACATTGTGCTCGGTAGGGACTCCCCTGTCTGCCTGGGTCCAGGACTGCCCGGAGGGCCTTGATATGAGGGACATTGGACAAAAATATAAGCTTTGGTTTAAGAAAGTGATACTAATCGTAACGGCGCTGCCACAAGTCCCCGACTCGGCTTGTGACCATGTAACAGTGACATAGGTATAGGGGTAACCGCTTACGTGTATGTCTTTGTAATCAAAATTAAAATTCCTACAAGACTGCTCGACTGGCTCAAGACTTCCCATTCACCGCTTGCTTCTTTAAATCGATTGCAGTTTTGCTCACTGGACGAGTACTAACTGTCTCCACAGTGTTATTTGCGACATAAAACTGACAAAAACGAGCGCGAAAAAAAAGAAAGAGTGCATAAAGACATCGTGAGAAATTCACCCGAACCGTTTGGCAGGTGCCTGACCGTTTGGATTCTACAAAACTCTCCTTACACTAAAGTGTGAGTCGGGGATGGATAAAGAAACAATTTGAGTCAAACCTCAGTGAAAGTATAAGCTAACCGAGTCTAGCTAAAGAGACAGAAACATAGCGGCGCCCGCGCCAGTCCCCGACTCCGACAAAAAGAGACGTCAAACATGTCATTAATTAAGTACCGTAGTCCATTGGAGCTAGTCTACTTAGTAGGACCACTCAGTGCGCACCATTAGCTGATCGCCCTAAGAGGTACGTATCGAGCTTGTTCCTGTTCCTGCTGCTATCACAGATTGACAATCGTTACTTCCTTCTTCAAGCCTTCAGGCCGTCCAGATCGTGAACTTCAGTGGCAAATCAAAAATCATTAGAACAGCCATGCTTACAAGCATATGTCGGCAAGCTCCGCCGGATGCAGAGCACTTCGGATGCAGAGGGCGTAAATGAAAGAATGGAAGTCACGTACCACAACCCATAGGAGTACGGGTTCTTGGCAACACGCGTCGGGAAGTTCGCACAGCACAGGCATGTGCTACAGCAAAGATGGCGAAAGCCTTAGCTTGGCTATATCACGCCTTCATGTATAAAAGGAAGATGGGTGCGTTGATAGCCGGTCACTGCCTCCGCCAGAACCCTTGTCCCTGCAAGCCCACCGATAATGGGCAATTTTTTCGAAGACCTCGTTCACTCCGTGATAGAGTCTGCGCTAACAGAAGAAGAACAAACTGCTCTAAAGGTGCGCCCATCTTATGCCCTGCTCTTATTCGTTGCAGGTTTGCTGAGCTGCATAAACCTAGGCAAAGTTCCACAAACTAAAGCGGGAGGTAATCGAAGACGTTCGCACTTTATTTCCTCACGGACAGATCTTGGTGAGTATACTCAATTAGTGACAGAATCTGCGTTAGGCTGAGTAAAGGTTTAATTTGGCCAGCCTGAGAGCAGCGGAAGGGTATCAGGGTCAGGTTACCACCTGGACCTGCGGGAGATGACTCGGAGAACGTCGTTGACGCAAGTGCATCATGTTTCTGCATCGTGTTTGTTTGCTAAACTGCTGTATAGGATCCAGAAATGCCTGCATTGGCAGCATTGCCAGACGTCATGGAAGCATACGCTACCTACGTCAACAACGAACTACCGACCTACCTCGTATACGTCCCAGAGAAGAAGCTTGTCTCTCGACAAGAGGTCAAAAAGATGTTCCGCAGAGACATGATGGCAGTCACAGAAGCAGACATAGTCAGAGTCATCCAGAATGCCGCT
Organism: Leccinum variabile; assembly: GCA_038091435.1. NCBI lineage: Eukaryota > Fungi > Basidiomycota > Agaricomycetes > Boletales > Boletaceae > Leccinum > Leccinum variabile. The sequence goes on along the minus strand of JBBPOL010000099.1, from coordinate 19,158 downwards.
GGTCGCTCCTCACCTACAAGAAAGGAAGCGGTCAGGTCCCGCGTGCGGGGAAAGCTCAAGTACACCTCATTCTCCCACCGGTGGCTCGAACGAGGCGAACCAAATTTCCGCGATATCTTGATGTCTTTTCGACCTGCGGGATATGAAAAGTTGGCGAGTTTCTGTGAAAAGGCTGCGGAATATGGTTGCTGTCTCGCTTGGTCGGATACGTGCTGCATCAATAAAGATAGCAGCACCGAGCTCGAAGAGGCCATCCGGTCCATGTTCAAGTGGTATCGCGACGCCCACGTGTGCATTGCATACTCATCTATTGACGACCTCGGGGATGACGTTTGGTTCACGCGTGGGTGGACCTTGCAGGAGTTACTGGCTCCCCGGACAATGAAATTCTATGGTCAAGGCTGGGTACCTCTTACCGACAGTGTCAACGATAAGCAGAATGACCAGATGCTGGATGCGCTATCCTAAGCGACTGGCGTATCTTACCACGACCTTCGCCTTTTCCGACCTGGGACCCGTAACATTCACGAAAAGATGATGTGGGCGTCGAAACGGACGACAACGCGGGTGGAGGACATGGCATACTCTCTTATCGGAATCTTTGACGTCAGCCTGACGATCGCATACGGCAAGGGGCAACGTGCGTTTTACAGGTTAATGGAAAACAATAATCAATAGATGTGGAGAGTGGGAGATCATGGCATGGGGCTGTCCTTCCGCTGACAGTGCTGCCCTCCCTGAGTCTCCCCGTTGTTACAAAGCGCTCGGCGAAGCTCACATTGCAACACCGAGCGACAACAGGATGCACTGTGGCTCCGCTCGTGACTCTTCGGACAAGCGACACAAGCGAGAGGCACATTCTCCCTTGCCTCCACCACGTTGCTGGTCCGCAGTGCCGCCCTCGCCCTCGCCCATTTCAGCACACCCGCTCGCCACGCCCTGCCTCCATCTCCCAGTCTGGCCCCTCGCAGCTCACTCCCCTGGGGTTCAGAGCGCGCGGTCCCGATCACCGGGTACACGCATCTGCGAGGTGGTCCCACCCAACCTCGCATCTCACACTATAGTCGGCGACTCGCACTCCCGCCCACCTCCTCTCAGCCCACTGCATACCTCTCCTCCCAGCCCATGGAACGACGTCCAGAGAGGACTCTCACAGCGCGTGTGGCGAGGCGATAGGCACTTCATCATGACCAAGCGAGGTTTGCAACTGAAGCTACTCATTCTGGACATCCCATCGTCTTCTCTGAAGTTGTTTGAAGGAACTGGAGCAGAGCGCGTGGAATGCACACGGTACGAGAAGTGTATTGTCGATGTCGTTGATTATTGGTATTTTGATCCAGTGGGCTGGGGGTGTTGAAGCCGGAGCAAGACCATTTGTGCCTACTACTGCGATCAGACCCCTTTGATCCATATGGAGAATGGAAGGGGACGACGACGGAACTACTATTCGTCCGGTCGGATACGGAGATGAAGAAGGATTTGAGCATGTTGTGGTTGTAGCTGGGGGAGCGTTTGCCGAATGTTTATCGTATACCGCGAGCAGGTTCGTGGTCTTCGTTAGGGTTCTTGAAATCATTGACAGTGTAGGCATTTCCCGATGTCATTTCCTTCTCAGACTTGATGGCAACGAAAGGGGATCAAATGTATGAATGAGAACGTCATCGAGACTGTAAAGTAGGCTGTGTACTTGTCTGTTCGTCCAACTCTGCAGGACAGGATTCCATGTGTGTGCCCAAAGATGCACCCGTGTTCTGTATGATACCCGGACAACAACGACATGAGGTTGATATTGTGAAGGGGCGTGCGTGCGAGTGCGCGGTCGTCGCTATCGTCATGTCTTGGTATGCCGTGCTTGATGTGGCACGTCGCATCGCGTCGGCCCATCGGGGTGCTTCTATCACAGCACGATCACAGCCCGAGTCGACGCGTCGGACGGTCACGGTTCTGATTGGGATGACTCAAGTGAAGCAGACTAGATATACTGTGTCACACACTGGTCCTCCCACTACTTCATTCAAAGTGATAAACAAGTTTGCCAGAGACAAGTACATCCTGTCCCTCCCGGTGTGCCTTCGCCATCCCGTCGTCTTCAACGTTTGTTCGCGCGGCGATAGACACTTTTGATCGACTGATCTTTGCTCCAACATCATGATCACTCCCATCCCACGCCCAGCCTGCACGGTCAGTGTGAGAGCCTGAGGAGCCTCGGCGAGTCGCGTTCTTTCGATATGTATCATGCCACAGGTACTCAAGTGTTCTACAGATCAAACAAAGTCCATTTCTGTCTACGGGCCGCATGCGACGCGTGCTGGCAGCAAGGAGCACCCCTTGGCCATCGATTCACCATGACCAAATCTCACGATCATCGTATGTTTGCGTTCCACTTGAGGCGAGAAAGACCTTTTCGTTCATGCTTTTACTAGGCACCACGTATGGACTCGCTGTTCCGAAGCGCATCCATGACTCGGATGCGGCTTCCGTTTTGGTGATCGGATAATTCCGATGCACACCAACTTGAAAACGGAAGAACCGCGACTCGCAGGAATCTTATTTCTATCCCAGGATATTGGTCAGTTTCTTTTCCTCGGGTGTTGCAGGCTAATACTTAGTTCCTGATTATAGCCTATTTATAATTCAGTTCGTCGCTCAAACGGTCCTGCCTATGGCCCCATGTCTTGTTCATTGAATGTTCAACACAGGTTGGGTGAACATTCGACTCAGTCTGTTGAGTACACCACACGCTTTCATTGATGGCACTAATCCTTGGCTAGAATCACCCTGCTAGGTCCAAGCCATTCGACCTCGACATCTGGTTCAGCCTCTAGCTTCCAGCAGCGACAAGATAAATACGGGGAAATACGAGATTACGGTTCGTCTACAACCACGGCGTACTTATCCTTTAATTTGTTCACATTATTTTGCTCAAAGATGTCCTCAAGCACCGCAACCAAAAGAGGCTGAACACAAGACGCGATTGCAAAACGTTAGACCACCCCGTCTCGCTGGCGTCCATTTACGATTGTGGCACCGACTTCTACAAGAACTACACGAAGATTTATGGCAGTTGTCTCAAGTAGAGTACAAAGTCACTCCGATCTTTTCAAAGGCGGACCGTCAGGGGAACGGCGAATCTCGCAAATATTCATCTCGAACAAGTATTGATTTTCTGGCGATCTTGGGAGCCGAGAGACGGTTATAGGTGTGAGTCCGTGTTTTTCTTTTTTCACGAAGCTTTTGCTCCACCTTATTCGACGAATTGATGAATGATACGATATCATTGATATGGCGAATCAATTGAAACTGCGAGGGTTGACGACTTGACGATACTGATTGACGTCTTGGGGCAAAGTCAAACTCTGGGTAGTGCAATCATGAATCGAGATGGCACAAGAGGATATCGCCCGGCGAGTGCCAAGGTCGCTGCGCAATGCAACAGGAGAGATGTACTCGTCGAGCTGCTCCAGCATCAAGACGACCTGATGTACTTTCACATCAATACCTCGTCCACGCCATCGCCCGCTCCTACGGCCTCCACATCCTCGTCGGTATCTATTACAACGTCAACATCAACTTTTCCTGCAGCCCCGACCCTCGATCTAATCCCACAGTACACGGACGAGGCCCTGGCAGAGGCGCTCGCTTCTGAGATGAGCAACCCGTCTCAAAGTAATCCGGGTAGATGTGGGTGGGAGCGTTAAAGTCGCGCCGAGGCGCGCGCATCCCCCGCTCCCATCGCGTCTGAGCAGCAGCGAAATTCTCAGTCTCGGGCTGTACCCACTGCGGCGGCTACTCCTCCCCTGTATGATGGACTCGTTTCCACGATGGACGACCATCCCCGCGCATTGCACCTCGTCATCCGTCTGCAACAGCCATTCCGTGCTCTTTTGCTGCAGCAACAATCTCATGGGGAGTACAAGCGGGTCGCTGCTGAGCACGAGATCATCTTGCCAGGGCTGGAACGCCGTATCAGCTCTGCCAAGGAAATCCGCGTAGGGATCGTAGAGATATCGTGATCACAGCCGCGAGGGGGAAATGTGTAGGATTATGTTGCTCACAATCACTTAGTTGTTGCACGGTATATATATATTCTCTCATCGTAGTCTTTGCTGTCGTCGCACACCTCTCTTGAACCGTGTACTCCTTATGATACAGATTGAATTCAGCGTTATATTTGATCTCTCCGTTCTTGTAGGCCAAGGCTTAGCACTTAGCAATAATTTCAACTTCAATATGTTACGTCGCGTCGCGTCAAGACAAACAAATAACGCCACGACATTTGGGACCAGCCCACGAGAGTCTCTCTTTCTCCCCGACAGCGGCAGTGATAACGACCGGCTCTCAATAACGTGTAACGCCCGCTTGGCATCAGCGGCTAGGCCAGACATCGACTCCTTGTTCGAGGACCTCGACAAGGACGAGGATTACAATGATCTAAGATATAAGCTTCTTTCGCCGGCGTTGGACCTGGCGAGACTTGCCAAGGAAGCTGAGGCAAAACATGCACGTGCAAGGCAAACGGCTCCCTCGCAGGCCTTCGCAGGCGGGTCGAAATCGTGGGCTACAAATGGTATCCAGTGAGCCCAAGCTAAGCCTGGGGATGGTGATAAAGGCGGTCGGTGGGTTTTTGCTAAAGTTAAACGACGAGAGGCGGGGCATGTCTCACGCTGCAGGTCTGTCTCTACCCTCATCCAACCCTCCTCATACTCAACCCCCGCGACTTCGCCAGAGAACGAAAGATGGTCAGTCCATTCTATTCCATACCCACACACTCTCACTCAGACTTTGCAGAGATGTGATGGCGCAAAGCCTGCATGTCAACAGTGCGCCCGCGCAAAAAAAGCAGACGCTTGTCAATACGACGACGGCAAGAGCAAGACGAGAACTCAGCTGTTGCGCGAAAACATCGAGCGCCTCGAACAGCGTATAAGGGAACTCGAGGATCCCGAGTACACCTCTCCTTCCGTCATCCTGCACGATCCTCATATCCACCGTCGCTCAGAGAGCTCTTCCTCCTCCTTTGCCGGCTCTCCGGGAAGCACGGGCTTTTCCGCGCCTCACTCTCCCCTCCCTCCTTCTGGTACGCTCAGCCACAACGCTCATAGCCATTGGCTAATTCCTCCCATAGCCACCAGCTCACCACAACATTCATGGATCCATGGCATACCCTCACCCTCCCCAACGCCTTTCAGCGAAGCCTTCCACATCGAACAGCAACAGCCGACGCTCGACTTGGCCCAGATGCTGTACGCTCATCTTATCTCTATCTCGCCTTCTTCTCCTCACCACCGTTCCCAGAGCCGACATCTTTGCATCACATCGCCACCAATGCTTCCTGTGTCTCCACATGGGCCGATTACGAAACGCTTTCACGAGACCCCCTGCTGAACAGCATCATCCCTGCCTCACAAACGCCATCTTCCTCTGGGCTTGTTACATCTCTCGACTGGGGCCGCTCAGCGAGCACGAATCTCACTACCTCACCCATGCCCTCGAAGGTCTCAGTGATGCACTTCAACATAGCAATCGAGTGCTCGACGTCATCCAAGCCTCCTGCCTTCCCTCGCTCTACTTCCTGTCCAACGGCCGCGCACTAGAGGGAAGCTACCATGCATCCGCCGCGGCGTCGTTGAACAGGGCGAGAGAATACTCACGTTCTGGCAGGTCTTTATCCTCGACCGATGCTGGTCTGCCGTTCTTCAGAAACCAGTGACAATTCCAGACGGTCCTGAGGGATCCATGTCCATCGTCATGCCGTGGCCACAAGAAATGGAAGATTATGAATTGGTGAGCCAATTCGGGATAGTCTTCCATGTCCATTACTGACGAGGATGCATCCTCAGGGTCAACTCGATGATTTCCATTCCTTTTCAACCACGCGGTCATTTTTCGATGAGCAAATCTCCAACCTTGGAAGCGGCTTCTCGCCACTGGCTCTGAGAGCCAAGGCATCCGCTCTGTATCACCAGGCTCATCGATTGGCATCCAACTGGGACCAGCGTAGGCGGATCGATCCCGCAAGCTACCTTCAAGCCTCTGATAATTACTCTGCTTTATTCCTCCCGAACGCATACATGGACGATTTCCAAGCATTAGAACACACGATCGCACGTTTTCTCACCACCCTCATCCCCGTCCACCGCCATGCCTGACGATAAGCATGCATACATTGCACTACACACGCTTACTCAGGCCGCTATAATTTATTTGTATCATCCTTCCGGACCGGAAGATCCCGTTTTGTACGAAAAGTGTCTTCGCGCCGTGCAGTGCTGCGTCGCAAACACCAAACATATTTCCGCAGCGGACTATGACTTTCTTGACCCGATTCTTGGCATAAGTGCCGGTTGCTTGACTTCGTGACTGGGATCACATTTTCTTGTCAGCCCTGTTGGACGACCGTTATGGACACACTGATTCGGGAGCTGAACCTGATCGAGACGTCTTGGCCAATCGTCGACAGCGCCGAAATTCGCAACGAAATTGGCTCGCTGTTGTACGCGATGACCAGCCTCGGATCGCGTTATCCTTTGCTTGTCTGTGATTTCGTTCGTTTCGGCAAATTGTTTGCGCGGGACACTAACATGATACAAACGACTGGTCGACTATTTGGCCTTGCAACGTGGACTTGTTTTTGGACCTTTTTTCCCTCGAAACTTTTTCCTTTCCTTCTTTCGTTCAGAAGGTCGGTATGTTTCACCTTGTGGACTTTCTCTTCGTTTCTTTGTTTTTGATCCAGACGAAGAACGCCACGCATCGTCATTCCTTTACGTTCTGTTCATGACATTTACCACGTACCCCCGGACATTTGGACGCTTTTTCTTTTTCTTTCCGGACACTCATCTCGGACACGATATACTCGGACAACTCTTTCTAGAGAAATACAAGTGTGCCGCATTGTGCATTCCTCTCGTCCCCATCATGGTGCAGGATGATAGGTCGGAAATGCATCCCGCCGTGTCCTTCTTTCAGCTCTTCCGGTAACCATGAACCCCATTATTAATTATCTCCCCATTTGCTCATTCATCCTAGTTATTCCACTCGTTTAGAACATTACATGCAAGTCATTGGAATGGTTGCTGCAGTTGGAGCTGGGGCGGCGCAGGTACACCCTTCCACAAGTCAAATTCGTTTCACAACTCACTCCTACAAACCAGCCTCTGCAAACTCTTCTGTTTGGGAATCTCGTACAGATCTTCGTCTCATTTAACTCTGCCGAAACGGCATATTTGCAGAACAGCAAAAATGCTACCATCGTCCAGGAGTTCAACACAGCCGGGGCCAATCTTCGTAGCGTTGCTAGTTTACAGGCATCATATATGGTTTACATCGGTACCTGTCCACTCAATGGCACTCATTCACTCTCCATGTCTTTACTCACATTCCTCCAGGGGTAGGAACGCTTGTCTGCACATATATCTACTTGGTCACATGGATCTATACTGGCGAACTAAATGCGAAACGCATTCGTGAGAGATACCTCCAGGCCGTACTACGCCAAGACATCGCCTACTACGACACAGTTGGTGCGGGTGAGATTGCAACTCGCATTCAGACAAACACCCGTACGTCTGTACCTTTCCCTTGTCTTTCCACGCTCAACCCACTATTGATAAGATCTGATACAGGTAGGCACGTCTGACAAGGTTGCTCTCATTGCAAACTATGTCTCTGCTTTCCTTACCAGCTACATCCTTGCCTACGTTCGCTGCTGGAGACTTGCTCTTGCAGTATCTTCAATTCTCCCTTGCTTTATAATCGCCACCATCGTTGCTGCGAGATACCAGCAGTTCGTATTCTGTCTATCTCTGTTGACTTTCCTACTGATATAAACCATAGATTATCTCTCAACCACATGGCCAAGAGCGGTACACTGGCAGAAGAGGTTTTCTCAACCGTGCGGACCGCCCACGCGTTCGGCATCCAAAAGAAATTGAATCGTCTTTATGACATGCATGTCCAATCAGCTCTTGTCGGAGACCACAGAACAGCCATTATCAACGGATCTTGTGTTGCCTTTTGGATGTTTGTCATATACGCTGCTTATGCTTTAGGTACGGAAGAGAGTCCTTGAAAATTTCCCTTTCATTTCTGACCTTCTTCCAGCCTTCCAGTTTGGTATCACATTGATTGACGAGGGTTACGGTGAGCTGAGAGACTCATCACAGTAACCTGGATTTGCTCATTTCCTTGACAGCAACCGCTGGCGAGGTCGTCAACGCGTTCCTAGCCATTTTGATCGGCTCGTTCTCCATTACGCAGGTGGCACCCCAGATGCAAGGTCGGCATCGTACTTGTCGTTTTGTGTTCCCGCTGAATCTGTCCCACAGCAATCGCACTCGCTCGAACAGCAGCTGCCAAGTTGTTTGCCACCATCGAGCGCATCCCCGACATCGATTCTGCCAAACCCGGTGGTCTTAAACCAGAGAAAGTTGTAGGCGAAATCACCCTGGAGGACGTCAATTTTAACTATCCCTCTCGCCCCGACGTGCCTATCGTCAAAGGCATCAATGTCACCTTCAGAGCAGGCGAGACTGCAGCCCTCGTTGGTGCTTCGGGTTCCGGCAAATCGACCATAATCTCGCTCGTTGAACGATTCTATGATCCTTTGAGCGGATCTGTCAAGCTCGATGGCGTGGATATTCGTGACTTGAACATCCTGTGGTTGCGCTCCCAGATCGGTCTTGTCTCCCAGGAACCTACGCTTTTTGCTACGACCATTAGCGGCAACGTTGCACACGGATTGATCAATACGCCTTACGAGCATGCCTCGAAGGAGGAGAAATCTAAACTCATCTGGGAGGCATGTATCAAATCGAACGCGGACGAATTTATCAACAAGTTGCCGAACGGATACGATACGATGGTTGGGGAACGTGGCTTCCTTTTGTCTGGTGGTCAGAAACAGCGCATAGCAATCGCTCGTGCGATCGTGTCTGACCCTCGAATTTTACTTCTTGACGAGGCGACATCAGCTCTTGACGCGCAGTCCGAGGGGATCGTGCAGGATGCACTTGACAAGGCTGGAGCAGGTCGAACGACGATCACGATTGCTCACCGACTGTCTACGATCAAGGACGCAGATTGCATCTACGTGATGGGAGATGGGTTGGTTTTGGAGAAGGGCACACATACGGAACTGTTGTCTGATGAACAGAGTGCCTACGCTCGTCTGGTCCACGCTCAGAAACTTCGAGAGGCGAAGGATGTGGAAGAAATTAGTGACAGCGCGATGAGCGAAGAAGCGATATCGGAGAAGGTTACTGCCCATGAAAAAGTTCTACTCAGTCGCAAGGAGTCCATTCAGTCCATTGGATCTGGTCTCACTCACAGGAGGAACGACCAGAAGATAGAACAAAAGGTCGACGAGGACAAGTACAATATTTTTTATCTCTTCAAGCGGATGGCTCTACTTAATCGTGAGGCACTATGGAGATATGGTGTTGGTGTTGTGTGCGCTTCCGGTGAGCTTTCCTTTGGGAATCTTTCTGGCAAGAAATTAAAATTTCAACCAGTGGCTAGAATGGTCTACCCTGCAATGGGTATCGTTTTCGGTAGGGTTTCTTATCTCAATCGAATACTGTGACTGCGCTCATATTTCAAACAAAAGGCGACGGCATTTCTGACTTCTCCGAACCTGATCTTTCTGTCCGTCGGCATGAAGGGAACCGGAATGGCTTATGGTAAGAGCAGCCATCCTATCAGGTAGAAATATCTGAGTCCGTCCGGCCAAGGTTCTTCATTATTGCTTTAATCGCTTGGATTTCCGTTGCTCTCCAACACTGTATATTTTCGTCCACGGCTGCAATGCTCACGTCGAAACTGCGCATAATCTCTTTCAAGGCTATCCTAAGGCAAGACAGTGAGTTTCATTCTTCATATCATATTATTTTATCATGTATACCAATGTAGTCGAATACTTCGACAGGGATGAGAATAGGGTGAGTCGTGGACCTGAGCTATTTTTCTTGGCATCTTTCACTCACTCATTGTAGACGGGTTCTGTGACTGCTGATCTGAGCGACAACCCACAAAAGGTCAATGGCATGGCAGGCGTTACCCTTGCAATGTGAATGCAATCTTGGATGTTAACCGAGTTTTTCTGACGAGAATACAGTATTGTGCAATCGATTGCAACTCTTATTGGGGGTGCCGCAATTGGTTTGGTCTATGCATATAAGATAGGTTTGGTCGGCATTGGTGCGTGTTCTTGTTATGTTGATCGTGATATTGCTAATGACTGCCGATGTGGATGCAGCTTGTATGCCCATTCTTATCTCGATTGGTTATATTCGCTTGGCGAGGTTAATCTTGCCTGGTTGCTTTGATGGCTGTTCAATGATCACAAACTGCGTCGTCATCCTGAAAGACCAGAGAAATAAGATTGCGCACGATGCCTCGGCTCAGCTGGCTTGTGAAGCCGCTGCTTCCATCCGCACTGTTGCCTCTCTCACTCGGGAGGAAGACTGTGTGAGATTGTATAGCGAAAGTCTGGAAGAACCTGTTAGAAAATCGAACAGGTCGGCAGTGTGGTCAAATCTACTGTATGCATTCTCGCAGTCCACGACCTTCTACGTCATTGCTCTCGTCTATTGGTACAGTGCAGTGCTCATCTCTCGCGCGGAGTTGAGTACGAAGTCGTTCTTCATAGCCCTCATGGTATGTATCGTATCCTTTCAACAGTTTCCCACAGAGCACAACGTTTGCAACTATAGAATCAGGCAATTTCTTCAGCTATGTGCCCGATATGTCCGCTGCTTACGGTGCCGCGAGTGCAATCATCACGCTGATTGACGCTGTTCCGGAAATTGACGCGGAGTCTGCTGCTGGCAAAACGTTCGACGGGGAGAAGAAGGTCCCACGTCAAACAGCTGCGGGTCCGTGACACTGCTTAGTTTTGATTATCTATGCTCACCGTCTGGCTTAGATAGGTGCTTCGCGGGTTTAAGCGGCGTAAGCCCTGGCTGTCTCTAGTTGCGTAGAATTGCTGTCCTTTGAACTAAACATCGTATTCAGTGCCTCTGATAGTGCAGCCCCAATGTTGACCCCTTGGAAGGAGGGGCAAAGTCTTCAGATCCAGATCAATGATCTTGAGAACACCTCACGGCTGCGACATCCATCTCACTGCTTAGTGCTATTTCTCGCCATATGATATTTGTCCATTCATTCCCCGTTCAGATATTTTCCGATCGCACTCTGACTAATTTCATGCTAGGCCATGCTATCGTTGATTCGTTGCGTTGCAACACCTAGTAAGTATGTTTACATGAAACACTTGCTGTCCTATTGGTAAGCAAACAGTGCATATCGCTGTTGACGTGAACTAATCCTACCTATCCCCATGCGTACATCCGTATGCTATCCAATGCGTCATTCGTGACTGGTAAGCTTCCACTTCCAACCGCTTTCAGGAGGGCTACTCTTTTGCCTTGTCAATCAGGCGGTACCGACCGAATATACGATCAATGGAATGCATGATCCGTCCTTGCGCGTCGACGCCAGCTCTACACCTGACCCGAGAAAAGCGGGATTGGCTGCTTGCTTCTCGAAGCAGGCCTGCAGGGTTGCAACGTTTCGATTGGTATTCGGGCTCGACTGCAGTCACATCAGGCATATAGTTGGTGTCTAAACGTCTGTGTTGGCTGCCTCATTTCTTTTGTGGTGTCAAATTCACCATTTTCACTGGCCACACGCATAACACCATGGGCGATGCTAAGGCTGATAGGGTCTGTCACGGGTAAACCCGCGGGTGTTTTCACTCGTACCCATACCTGTATGACACCCGTGGGTCGCCCTCTGACACGGCGGGCCAGCGCCAACACGACACGCCAACGCACACCACAATGTGCAACGACAATGACAACACGGAAACAACAACTACACCCCAACAACGACGCAACAACGACAACAACGCCTCGTCCTTACCAGTATCACCAAACGACGTGACCTGTCGACTGATACCACGGCATGCCACGTCGCGACGAAGATGACGGACGAAGATGACAACGACTCCCCGCCCTCTTCCTCGTCTCCGTCCCAGTCTCCGTCCCCATCCTCATCCCCGTCCCCGTCCCCGTCCCCTCAACCTCCACTTCCACTTCCACCACCCCGTCTCCGTCCCCATCCTCCTCTTCCGATGGCGGCGCAACGGCGTGCCACCTTTGCGACTGACAAACGACACAAGGGCACCACCACCACCACCACGACACGTCAACTGACGCCACGGCGTGCCAAGACGCGGCGACGACGACGACACACGTCGACGAACGACGCCCAACCCCGTCCACGACGTGACGACGACGACTCCCTATCCCTACCCCTACCCATCCTACACCCAACGACAACCGCCCTCGCTCTCTCCCTCTCCCTCTCCCCAACCACGACGCAACGGCGTGCCACCACTGACCAGCCACCACAGCGAACGACAACGACCGCCCTCGCTCTCTCCATCTCCCTTGCCCACACAGAACCGACCAGTGACCACGGCGCGACGGCGTGCCACCACTACGACCGACGACCGACGACCACACGCCATGACATGACGATCGCAGCGATCGTCGTGTAACGGCGTGTCGAACATCATCTTAGGTACATATATACCCGTACCCGTGGCCACGGGTAACGGGTTTGACGCGGGTACGCAAATGCCGACCCGCACCCGTACCCATGACAGACCCTGAAGGCTGACAATCGCACTCCTATCTAACTGTATCGTTTTATCCTAGGTTTTGCATGCGCCATCGACGCTTCGATGCATGGTTCTACCTTGTACACACTATTGCCGGCTCTCTTCTTCTAGTAGGTCTTCCCGCTCAATCTGACTTGTACGCGCCCATCACAAAACCACAATGCACATGCGCGATCAGAACTCGCTTTTCCATGATAAGTACAATACCTGCACCTGCGATGTGAGCGGTCCCGCAGCAACTCAACTCGTGTGCGGCGGTGGCGTGTAGCTCGCAGCGTTTCATCCGCGCGTTGGCCTCGGCTCCACAAGGATCGCGGGCCTGTCTCCGGTGTCAGCGGGATGGGGGGTTTCCCATCCGCATGGCATAGCGAATGCCAGGAATCATCCGTCACCGACTGTCCTCTCTTTGATTTACCTACTTACTAAGGCCCCGTACAACACCAAACTTGAAACGCGCTTATCGACGTACTGCCGAGAGTCTGCGCACAACCAACGGATACGACATGATACTACCTGCGACTGCGTCTTTCCGCTACCAGGAAGGGTGATTCGTGTTGTCAACAAACCCGAAATGAACTCGTCTGGTCTTCCCCGCCAACAAAGGAGGGGAACTGGAGCTGGGGCACGTTGTTCAAGTCTACCTGAGGAAGCAACAATTCCAGGCGAGGTAAGAGGTTCAAAACAGGATCAGAAAGGGGAAATGTCTTCAGAAAGGGGAAATGTCTTTACGCCTTTCCTCCCTTACAGATCGGATATGATATGATCTCGGGGATTGGTTCTAGCGATATGGTCTCCGTGTTGACATATGACATCATGTGATCTCCCAAAAAAGGGAAAAAGAAAGGCGTGCCAAACTTGGGTGTATCGTGACATCCATGTCGACAGGCACCATCTGTCGGATGGTGCGGCGGTCTGTCATCGTGGGGCCCGGACTCGGGCTCAGACTGCAGGATTGTCTCCACAACGTAAGTTCCCGAAAACATGTTGTTTGTGTTCGGGATTGACCGCGGAATAACTGACATGATGCGATCGGAACGGTCACTCTATGGGGCCTGGCGGGGCGAGATTCTGCTAGGCCGGCGATCACTCCGGCTAGACCAAAACTGCAAGTCCATGGTAGAGTCGTTCCGCAGCAACAAGTGTTGTTGCCGGAACTTGCATCATCACGATCGTTTCCCCTGTCGAAACCTGCAGCCCACTGTTATCCCGTGAAAAGCACTTCAAGTTACCCCGGTGTCAGACGCCAAGCTCACCTTTCGTCCTGATCCTTCCACATGGAGAGCGAACAGGGTGAAGAAAGGGTCTTGATCAGTCAGCGGCTGTGGGCGGTGCGCAGTCAATCACCGCGACACGACTCGATCGTATCCAACAATTTATGTATACACCCATCATATAGCGCGCGCGCGGCTCTTCCATACCCCCGTATGGACGAAAAGGTGCATAGTAACCGAGATCAAGCCAGTGGCGGGGTCAAGATCCGGGTGTGGGAGGGCCAGATCATGAAATACGGACCCTCAACGAATCACGGACAGTAGTAAAAACCCTATACTGTTTTCTTCTCTCGCGCACGTACTAACCTCAAGAATATGTTAATTTTTATGCTAGGTCTATATTGTGTTTGTTTTCATTATTACGCCTGTGTCATATTTCCTGACCTTCGTTTGATGTCTACTCTTTTTTGACTTTCGTCCTGGACACGCACGCACGCACGCTTTTATTGATCTGCTACGTTGACGAAGAAAACAGAGATGTTGATGGACTTTTTTGATGATGATGCTAGTATGCATACTGTACGTTACGTTAATACATTTGAACGATTTGATGAGACGAGAGCACTCTATAGTACTATTGATGTGATACGCGTGAATTAAGCGAGTTTACACCTGAATTCACCAAGCCTTTTAGTTTCAACTTTTCACTAATACCGATCAACGAGATGCGTGACTCACGCATTCGGGAGTATCATACAGCCTCACTTCGACACGAGGCTTCCAAGTTTTCGAACGAGCACAGCCAGTGATCAAGGCTTCCAGAGGAGGCCCCCGGGCGCCGTCGATTTATACGTTGGGAAGGTGTTTGAATGCCCAGCGCCGCCTCAGCATGTTACTATCGTAGTAGCACTCGTGGGAAACTACAAAGCGTACTACCCACGCAAGGACCAGCACAGCGGGGTCTCACGAGAACCCGCTCTCGTCACACCGCTCCGCTTAATGCAGAGTGCAGAGTTGTCGACGCTCTAATCACCGCTGCCATCCCAAGGAGCGACTGATTAAAGGTAAGCGTAGTCATATAGGATGTGGAACAATCTTACTTTTTCAAGCTAGACACTGGAGTTTCAAGTTTCCGAATTGCGTCCGTTGCTGCCATCTGGACGCCGCAGGAAGGCCGATATGCGATATGTATGTATGTATCACATGCCGTGCGATCTCTATTCGCACAAGAGTTCATCGATCAGAGTGTCGAGAGATGTGGCAAGTGCCATTTGCATTCTGGACGTGCCACGGGAGAGGGCCATCGATTTCGATCATTATTTGTGGGTCTGTGCTGCACGTCTTACTGTGTATTAATATTGAAATCCATGCGCTTCCATGTCGAAGCAGGAGGCATGCGTTCAACTGCCAATCCACACGCGGCCCGGCTGCAGACGAGAGACGAGCATGGATGTACCCACCACGAATACAGACCGATCCGCCCTGTGCAGCGCCGAAACGGTAATCAGGCCGACACCGTTGAGCTAGACTGAACCTAGGCTAGAGTCGATGGACCCGCACGGCGCCACATTCGGACGCAGGGGGGGTCAGTGGCTGAGTCTACATCATACACGCGGGCTCCTTTGCCATCGATAGCCTCGGAGGCACATCGTGTCATCAAGGAGCGTTCTCATGAGGAAGCTGTCAGTATCTCTTGATCATGCAGTATGTCTATTAAGGCAGCTTTGATTCTTGAAAGTTAGTAGTAGGGAGTTCAAGTTGAGTAGGGAGTTCAAGTTGCGCAAGTTGCCGCTCTTGAACGTTACATAATCGTTCCTGTTTGGGACAACAGATATTAAATTGTGACAGTTGGATTTTCTCAGCTCAGATATAGTGCGTTGGTTTTCGATGTTGCTCTTCGCGCTTCCTCAACAAGCGTTGTCTGTCCTCGGAGAGTCGAGTTCGCCTAAGTAGCTATTATCACCCTTTTTCTCAACAGAGCACTTATCATTCAGATCAGGCTCCGTCATGTAAGTGCTTTCGACTGTTCATTTGGAAACGCATTTCTTCCTTTTTCTTTTGTCAGGTCAAGCTGGTGAAACGGGGCATGGAAAAACAACAGATATCCACATGGGTCCTTTCGGGTTCAACCAGTTTGGGGCGGTCCATCATCGCAAACGCTGAGCATACGACACGCCTTTCGATTGGATGCGGAGACATGTTCGAACGTGCCTAGGTCACCATCCTGTACTCGCTGTCCGAGTCGGAGCCAAAGGGTGTGTACCTGGGTGCTTTAGTCTTAAATGGCTGTATGGTTTGTATCATCAAATCATTTGTTCATCGTACTCGTCGTCCTCACGCTACTTTGCACTATATCGCCGCCCTCCGATCAGGTGGCTACCCGATCGTAATCAATCTTTCGGTTGTCAACAAATCAGAGGGTATCAAATCGTCAATCGGGTGGTCTTCGGTGGGAGCCAATCCTCACTCCAATCCAAAGATCTATTACTTCTTTGTCCATAGCTAACATCTTGGCTGCGTCCATCGACTGTTCAAGATATGATATTTCCTCCGAGCCACGTCGCACAGCAGTCATGGTCGTGGCAACCGCCCAACGAATTCAACACATCTTTCATACTGATGTGGTGCTCCCAAGACCCAGCAACTTCTACGTCCCCCGCTCCACCGCCCTAGCGATTCCCTCATCAACAAGCATATCTTTGACCACTGTAAAGATGATCACGTCCGCTTCCCCGTTCTCTCCACTAATTATCGTCCGTCCAGAAGAGCATCAGCCATGTGTATGCCTCCTCTGCTTGTGCTCGTACACTCCACTCCGTAGCGTCCTCCAACTTCACTCTCTTGGCACGAGGGACAATTCTTTTCCTTCTTCCACCCACTTTGGTAGCAAGCATCGCGAAGAGTCTGCGAACAACATCTTTGCCACTCTACGCCGTGCAGCTCAGCTTTATCTCAGCGTCCCTGATTTAGAGAACTCTCGCGGAAAACATGGACGACAACCCCGGACGAGTTTCTCTCTTGCCCGTCCCTGCTCGCTCGGAGGTGTCCGACGAAGAATTCGAATAGCGAAAGTGGCTAGAACTGATCATACATCATGAACCGTAAGCCTGCCTCGGCCCTTGACTGTCCATGCTCTGAGGCTCGTCTGTTACTCTCTAGCCTGGGTAAAATGATGCATAACCACCCCTTCCGATTCCACCTCGTTGCACGTCATCCCACCAGAATACATTCTCGTCAAAACATGGTCCGCATTCCAAAAAAAAATCATCGTGGCCTTTGTCAGGTCCTTGAGCCCTCCGATTCCCTATACACAGCATCTACGTGTTCCGGTTTGACATGTACATAGTCCCATTGGTTCTCGTCGTGACTGGTTCGCCGATGCCATCCACTACAGACTGCCGGTTCCGGCGCGCTTTCGGGATCGAAGTCGATTTAGTGAAGGTAGGTAGAGATTCGAAGGCCCCAAGACGCCCTCCGGGTTTATCAGTCTCATTTATTTCACCGTAGTGACATTTTTTCTACAATGGCGGCGGATAATGCTGAGTCCGACTCCGGTAACGGCAACGACAATGAGGACGAAGAGAAGGTCAAGAAGGGGCAGTCGTTCAGCAAGAAATCGATGCTTTGCCCTCCCCCTCTGGGCGTCGTTCTCGCTTTCTTCAATTGAAGAGGATCTCCCTTTCTTCGGATCAAAACAATTGGCTCAGCTGGGTTCGTTACGAAGCGGTCTACTGGCCATTGTGTGTTACCCTACGTTTCCATATGGAATGGTACCGATGGCGCCAAAGCTGGTGGGACGTTGGTTTGCACTACGATATCGACGTACAATCCTTTCGGGTGTTGTCAGCGTTCGTTGCTTGCGCTGCATCGTAGGTTTGAAAGGTGTAATCGTCTGTTCGATAGGTAAGGACTTCGTTTCCAGGGGGTGTTCGGGTGGATGTGAAGATGCGACTGAGGCGGTCTAGGTTGTCGTGTCCAAGCTCGAGAGGGAGATAAGCTACGCGAGCTGCGACGTTATGCGCAACGAAGGCGGCGCGACTCGGGCACGGGCACGGATACGACGCGGTTGATGTAAAGATCGAAGAAGAGCGCAAGAGAGCGCAGATTGAGGGCAAGACGCAATGGAACGCGTCGATCAAGGAGGAAAGTACCTGTCCGAGGGCACACGAGCGATCGACGACGGCGGTCGAAGAAGACGGTCAGAACATCGCATCGGTCGGCGACGACGCACCTGGTTTATCCCCCCTTCATCGCTCCATCGGCTTGGTATCAGGTTGGGATACGTCGTGGAGAGCCCCAGGTGCGCCGCCATCGATTCGTGATGTACACTAACCGTGTTCATCATCTAGAGTTGTCGAATGCTTGCGCGCAGTCGCGCTCCCCCCCCCCGGATCATCGACTCGTTGGCTCACGTCTGGCCTCTCTCCCTCTCGGTCTGCGCATACCGGCGTCCCTTGTCGACCTCGCCATGGGCATCTGCGTCCGTGCTCTCGTACACGACACGATTGTTCGGTCCGACCTTCGACCTGGCTCGCTGGGCGTCCTTGCTCTGGTCCATCGCCTTCGACTCAGTCGCTTCGACCTCTTGGATCTTCGCCTCGCCCCTCGTCTGGACAATGTTGGTCATCGTCCGTCGCGTCTGCAGAGTGGATTTTCCAATGGTCTCGTACCAGGTCACTGCGCGACGCGCTTTGTGTGCTCACACCGTCCTGCGGTCCATCGACACTTGCGACTCCCCCCAGTCGTACGCGACGTGTCCCTGATGTTCTTCGGTACTCTGCGAACTCTTCATCGCCTTCGCCTCGCTGTCCCGCTCCCCCTCGAGCGGCGCGCTCGTCTTCTCTGGTATTCATTCGACCAGGCTCCCATTATCACACTAGATAATGAATTTACATTCATAATGCCTCTCCACGCGCATGTGAGCCGTTCTGGAGTGCGGAGGACGATGCAACGAGACATCGTGTGCGAGTGTCGGTGTGGATGTATTGCACACAGAACTCGGGAAAGGCGAATGTCGAGAGAGTGGTGGTGAAGCATACGGGAACGACACGACCTCAGGCTAGAGCTGTGTCGGGCGAGAAGTCGAAGCATAAACACCCCGACAATCAACGGGATAAAATATATCACGCCGACGAAGGCTCGGCCGTTCGGAATACGGGCCGCTAACGTCACGCCCGTCCAGATGGTCATGATTTCGATCAACCCGTCGACGCAGCCGAGAAGCGTCGTGTCGAGGTAAGAAAACCCAAAGGACGAGACAAT